>ML978260.1:0-109133 GCA_010015745.1 Setomelanomma holmii
CGAAGGCAGAAGGGCTAGATAGCCCTGATCCAGCGAACTTGACTCATTGGTACTAGGACAGTAGGAGCCATGGGAGGACTGTTATTCCGGATATCTGGGGTAAGACATGGAGCATTAGTTAGCTAGAGAGATCAGCTTTGGTTGACACCGCAGCTGAGGGGGTGTGTAACCACGTGGCTGAAGTCACATGTTATCCTATTGTAGTAGGCACTGCCCTATGGGCAAGTGCACTTACCTCTGAGCCAAGAGCTCCTGGAACATCACAATCACAACACGACAACAGATAGCAATACAATCGTTGATCACAGCCTCCGACCGACACTGCTCACGCAGTTACAGCTTGCGGTTGGCTAGGTGCTGGAAGTTTCAGAAAACCTCGTGCTGTTGCGGCGTCTGGATGTAGTTGATAATGTTGAGAAGCGTGCCCAGCGGGCCTCGTTTACGCCAATCTACGAGGAGCTCCTCCTTGTCCTATACCACCTAGTTAGCGCAGCTACAAGAAAGAGATAGCAGGGTAACTTACCTAGAGGTTGGCCAGGTTGTTGTCAAAGGCGTCCTTGTTTGAGCCAAATATCACTGCTTGGCTAACAAGATCAATTGTGTGAGCGCTACAACAGAGGCGACACTGGCTAGCAACAAAGCTGTACTTGCTCCTGAGCGTCTTAATTGCGGCGTTGTTGTTGTAGGTGTTGTTAAGCATGAAGTAGCCCAGCTTTGACGCTGTTATCCCAAATTTTTGCAGCGTATTTTCAATACAATCAGCTATCCTCTCGCCTAAATAAGCGCCAGTAACCTGTAGCAGGTCAATAGCGACGTCCTTGACAACGCTGTCACCAGTTGCATAGTGCGCAACAACTCTAAAGAAGCCACGTTTGCCACCTTTAGTTGTCCACCTGTCAAAGCTTATATGGATTTTGCTAATTGCTGCCTCTAACTTAGTAATAATCTGCGGTTGTAAGTACTTGTACAGCCGCATCATGTACTGCTTGACGCTATTGTGGCTCCTCTACAACGCCCTCTCAGCTTCTAGGTTTGCAAACTCTATCAGCTGCCAAAACGTTAGCTCTTTGAATTGCCTTAGCAGTATATTGCAATCGACAAGCCAATGTATAGCTGCTACCTGAAACGCCTGTATGTTGAACTAGCCTATCTTGTTAGCAACAGTTTAGCTAACCAAGACGCCAGAGCCCGCCAGCACTGAGAGCGTCCTCTGCCCAGCTGGCAGCCGGATCGTCAGACTGCCCGTTGAGTCTATGTGGTGCCGCTTGCGGAGGTGAGACTGTACTGAGCTGGTTGCTGTTGTCGTTTCTAAAACCGCGTGATCCACCTTCTTGTTGCAATGGCAGATGTGGCAAGCCCAGAAAATACGCTCAGGATTACGCTGTAACCATGCTGGTATACCCAGCTTTTGCGCTGCATCTAGGTCTATGGCGGCTGTATAAACCCTTTCAAAAGCTTCTAATCAACATTATTAAAGTTATCCGCAAAGCGCTAGTCGAAGCTATCCTCCTTAGCATCCTTAGGTGTTGTAGACGCCACAGTGGCCGCCTCTGACACCTCTACAGGCGCAATAACCTCAGCTTCTGTCTGCGAGTTACGCAGTTGTGATTCGAAATTGTCAGCCTGGCTGGCGATCACTAGGGCTTCTTGCGGTGAGCCTAGTTGCGTATCCTCAAGGACTATTAGCTGGCTTTTAGTGCCTTTGATAGTGAGCCTACGCTGCTTATTTAGGCGTGCGTTAGCGTTATTATACCTAGTAAGTCGCTGCTTAATAGGCTTATTAGCGTTATAAGGCATTGCAACAATACAAAAGAGACTAATTACGCGTTATTAGGTTGTTAGAATTATGATTGAAACGCAATGACACGTAAATTGCGAAAGACTAACTAAGTTTAAGATGATTACTAACTAGACTACAACACTAAAAAACTATTGTGAGATTGCTACCTTACTAAACCTAGCAGCCTCATGTCTACAACTGCAATCACGTCAATTAATCAATCAATCACAGCCTTACAGATTGATTTGATTGCAGTTATAACAACAACGAGATTGAATTGATTAAATTGCAGTTTCAACGACGACGACGATACTTGATTGAAGCTTGATTGATTGTTGCCAACTCTGATGATAGATAGAGCGGATTAGGCCGGGTTCATAACTGTAAGTAGTTGAGAGCAGGTATAATAATATGATGTAAGGTGTGTTGTTCTGGGTCAGACTAAGGTGTCTGTTTATATACATGAAGTAGTGGGCTGATTGGTTGGTGGATAATCCACGTGACCATGCGTGCCCTGGGCTTACACCTATTCCGAAGCCTTGATTTTGGGAGGGCAAAGTGTTGCACAGTACAGACATCAAGTTGAAAGCTAGCAAATTCTTCACGACTGTAGTAGTACTGTATACGTACCAACATCTATTTTTCTACATAGCCCAGCTAGTATTTTCTGTTCTAGGGAGCAAGTCACATGTGTACCTCTTTAGGATCAGCGTCTGTTCAGCTCGCTCCGATAGCTCACAATAACAATAAGTTCGCATCCAACGTATGCCCTTCATCATTTTCAGACGTGATCCCGATGTAAGTTAGTGATGTCGCTGCCATACAGGTAATCTGTCCAAGGAGAATCTAAGCATGATTGCAAGCCAAAATCTAACGTGTTTTACAAGCGAGCGGCCTATACAAGCGAGCGGCCCACCCCACTAACTTTCTGCGGGGTGTGATCTTTTACCTGTCATAGCTCCCCTAAATCAAGCCTAAACAGCCTCTGCTGAAGCTGATTTACATCTTGCAATCTCAGCTATCAATCAAAACTAAATCTAGTCTGAAAGAGATACTGCGCAGACATTTGAAGTCCTGCAAACAACGCTCTGACGCCAACGCGCTGGCAAGGCTGCCAGACGCAATTGCCAGCCTAACTCAAAGAGGCTTACGCAGCTAGAAAAGGAGGTGATTGTGAGCTATATACTTGACCTAGATCGGCGCAGATTTGCGCCTGAGTACGACGCTGTACGCGACATGGCTAACAAGCTGCTCGCCGCGCGCAGCGCAGGTTGCGTTGGCGTCCACTGGCCGCGCAACTTTGTTAAGCGTACAGACAGTCTTAAGACTTGTTAGAATCGAGCGTACGACAGGCAGAGAGCTCTATGTGAAGACCCTATATTAATAAGGAGCTGGTTTGAGCTAGTAGAGCAGACAAAAGCCAAGTACAGCATCTGCAATAAGGACATCTACAACTTTGACGAGGCTGGCTTTATAATAGGCAAGATTACAACTCAGCTTGTTGTAACAGGGTTAGAAAGAAGAGGCCGGCTAAAGGCTATTCAGCCAGGCAATCGCAAGTGGGTGACAATTATCTAAGGAATTAGTGCTGCTGGCTGGGCTATTCCGCCTTTCATTGTCTTTGCTAGCTAGCACTACCTATCTGCATAGTACAAAGAGGAGGACATCCTACGCAACTGGGCTATTGCCGTTAGCAACAATAGCTGGATGACTAACGAGATAGGCGTAGAGTGGCTGAAGCACTTTATCCAGCACACAGAGGGTAAGCTAGTTGGGGCGCGTCGGCTGCTTATCCTTGACGGCCATGAAAGCTATCAGTCTCTTGAATTCTAGGAGCTCTGTAAAGAGAATAACATCTACACTCTCTGCATGCCACTACACTCATCCCACCTATTGCAGCCACTTGACGTTGGCTGCTTCTTGCCATTAAAGCGCGCATATAGCTCTGAGGTTGAGAATCTAATCTGCCACTACATCAACTACATCACAAAGCTTAAGTTTTTGCCTGCCTTTAAAACAGCCTTTGTGCGATTGTTCACAGCAGCTAATATCTGCTCTGCCTTTCGGGGCGCAGGCCTTGTACCTCTCCAGCCAGATGCTGTTCTATCAAAGCTTGACGTACAGCTGCGTATGCCTACTCCAATCGCTTAAGCAGAGGCTATCTAGGAGGCTCGAACACCAAGCAACGTACGTGAGCTTGAGGCCCAATCAACCCTAATTCGTGAGCGCGTACGACGACATAAAAGCTCGTCGCCAGCCTCAATTATTGAGGCAATTAGCCAGCTTAAGAAGAGGGCAGAGATCATGATGCTCTCAGCTAAGCTAATGCGCAATCAGATCACCAGCCTTAAGAGAGCTAATGAGGCAGCAACAAAGCGTAGGCAGCGCAAAAAGAAGCGGATACAGAAGCAGGGGACGTTAACAAAGGGAGTAGGAGAGGATATACTTGCTTAAAAGGAGGCAGACCAGCAGATACAGCGTGAACAGCGCCAAGGTGGTGAGCGATTAGGCCTTAGCTGCCAGGCTCTGGCACGCTGCAAGAGGTGCAGAGAGACTGGGCATAACTCACGGACATGCAAAAAAGATACTTTAGACACTGCTTAATCTATTTCATTATTATATCTATCTTGTCTCTTAATGTGGTTGAGATGTACGCCTAAAGAGGTGCACAAAATTGGTGGGGTGGGCCGCTCGCTTGTATGGGCCGCTCGCTTGTAAAACACGTTAGACATGCGAAAATTCATCATGCGACATCATTGCGGACAAGACATGTCAGCCATCAGGCCAGCAGTAAGCAGTGGTGCTAGTGCTTAACAATACCACCGGCAAACGAATTTGAAGGTCCAGTGGTCAAAGATGTTTCCAGGCCACGTTTGCACAACATCCCATCGAAACATGTTGCGGTGTAGTAAACAGTGCGCATGCAGGAAGAATTGAAGGATTGAACTGACGTTCTATTGTATGTGGCTACGAACAATACATGTAGTGCTGGTGAGGGTAGAGCAACGGTGAGATGTACTACGTAGTATAGCAGTGGAGACATGAAACTGTGCTACGTCGTACAACAGGAGAGACTCCAAAACATGACAAAACATGAGTACTTCGCAATGTCGGCAAAACTTCTTCCATGTCCGGGTCTACCTCCAACGTGCCCACTTCCTCCAGTACCGGCGAAGTGATGCAAAGTATTTCCGCCTCGTATGGTAAGCCCGGAAGCTCCATCCACCCCGCTTGCTTTAGTTACTTACAAGAGGACGTTTTGAAGGCCATAATTTCAAGCCTGTACAGGGTGTCAGCCTGGCACCTCAGTTCACAAGGTACATGTGAACTGCGTCTCTCACGTGACTCTTTGTCACTTGCTTACTCATCGTGGTTGTGTATATAATCGCTCTCTGTAGTTCTCTCAATACAACAACCTTCTGCTTCCTTCATGTCTGCTCTGTCCTCTCACATCTGTCACAGGGCAGTTAAGTGAAGAATAAGAAGTGTTGGTTGTATTACAAGCTATGGACAATGAGCACAATATATGGACGAAATTAGCCAATGAGACTAGCCTGAATAGGCTGACAACAATGATTCAGGAGGACATTACGATGCCGCAAGACTATCGCGACCCTATCTTCTTTGCAGCATCTGATGCTGCCTTTCCTGACGACGTTGAGACGCGCAGAAGCTCTCAAGGACACGTATTTCAGCTGTTTGGCATGACTTAAGACTATCACGGACCAGATAATGGTCTTTAGAGGCCTAATGCGGTAATCAATCTGCCTATCGCTTGCTTGTTGCGCACTCTAACTGTGGGGGGTATCCGAGGTTCAAGTTAAGCGGCGTAAAGATGTAGCCAAAGGGGTATCGAACTTGAATGAGGAAGGAAGACAATCCCGCGACAGTCAGGGCGACGACAATGTGGCTGATGCGAAGCCTGCGGGGTCTCGTTGCAAGAGTGAGATGAGCAGATGGTCCATTGGATGATGGTTGTGAAGGGACCGGAGGCTGCGGCGATGTGAAGAAGTGCGTAGGCCATGCTAATGCGTATGTTGTGTCGAAAATGAGCAACAACGCGGTATACCACATCGGTCCACCCACTCCTCTCATACTCTTGACCCCTACCATGAACTCGCTCTTAACACCTGCCCAGTCTGCGGCTTCTCTACGTCCAGCAACAACAGCCATCATAATTCCCCTGGCAAGAACACTGTATACCAACGTTGGCAATCCTAGTCTTTTGAGTTTCTCCTTCACGAACGTAGTCCGAGATTTCTTCTTCGCGGCTAAGGAGCTGAAGTAACCAGAGAGCTGGAAGAACAAGCCCATGAAGAAGGTTTGGTTGACGACATTGAAGGCTATCAGAATCATGGATGACCCTGGTGGATTGTATGGAGAGCGATAGCCAAAAGACCCATTACCGCCATATGCGAGCGCTGCATGGTGGATGTTGCACGCTAGCAGAGCTATCCCTACACTCTCTCGTTGTACACGTATATAGCTTCCCTCGTTCATAGCTACACAATCAACTAAGTCCTTCATTCCTCCTTCCACATCACACTTCCAAGAGTGGAAGATGACCAGGACGGTCAGGAAAGTGCGAAGATTGTCGAGTGCGTGGGTGCGAGCTTGGCTACGAGACGTGCTCTGATGGGACATTGTAGATGGATGCGAGTAAAGTTGCGCTCTCGTTCATGGTGAGAAGGAATAGTATCTTTTGTATATGGTGGCATTAAGCAATTATGTTGCTATTCAGCCTCATGCGGCCTCTGAGATAGGTACACGCGTGTAACTCGCAGAGCTGGCTCAATCAGGTATAGGATCCGAGAGACGATAGTCTTGCGTAATCGCGCATCCTCCAGTACCTTGTCAACTGCCATTTTGGGCTGAGATCATGCTGGAAGCCTTCACACGTGTCCAGCATGATGAAAGGGTGTTCTTGGATACCTGATTCACGTGTACTTCTCATGCGGTATATGCTGCGCGGCATTCAGGTTTGCAGCAGTTACTCATAGGCTATTTCCGAGCAAGTGCAGGCAACACCGGTGTGAGTCCTCACGTACCAAAGTATCCATTCATCTCCAGTCCAAGCACCAAGCGCTCCATGGAATTCTCTTCGGCATTCCCATTCGCACTCCCATATTCCTTCTTCCCTGTCAAACTCCGGCAGACACTCAGGAACACCCTTATCTTGCCACGTAGCTTGTCGTATACGTCTTTGGCGCTTTCCTCCACCTTCGCATGTGGCTGTTGCATCTTCGCAAAGAGCAAGATATGCTCAAAAATCTCATCGACCAGCCCTAAAACCTTGCGCTGTCGCTTGCGAAGGAAAATGCAAAACATGATGCTGTTAAGACACTTCTCATGTGCATCGCGCAGCGCAGCCACGCCTTCTACCACACGAGTACCGTATTCGCCTGCTACATCCTCTTCATTCAGTCGTGTTTCCAATGTCGATACAAAGCTGTCAAATTCGTGCCATTGTCCTGCTATTCCAGTCTGGAAGACATAGTTCGCAAGCATTGTAACAAAGTGATGCGCCTCGGTCTTGAACTGACGCGACTCGCGATGGCTATAGTGACGTGGTAGATGATCCACAACGAAGAGCATGCGTAGTAGCCTTAGCAGGAACTTGAATACGACATCATACTTGTCGAGCGCCGCAGTTGTGATGACAAGGTTGAGTGGCGGCGGTGGTACATACTGGAGACGCAGAAAATCGAGTGCTGGCAGTGCGTCGGGGTCCATAACTTTCTCTTGTTCGCCCTCAGTCAAGTTCCGGATAGCAAAATTGAGCTGTCCTGGGAGATCATCGTTGTCCCTTCCGCTGACGGCAGCAAGCGCAGAAGTCTTAATGCCCGATCGTTGAAGGGAGCGATACATTGACGACGAGTAGTAGCTCTCACTGAGTACGCCTCGCAGCGCAAGTTGGAGCTCCGAGCTTGCTGGTGGCCATGAAGAACGCGCTCCCAGCTGCAGGCCCATGTGCACACCACTGCGCATCTTCCCCTTATGTCGCTCTGCACTTTCACGTTCGGGATCGAAAAGAGCGGTTGCCAGAAGTGACGAGAACACGCCATCGCCAAGCAGGTGATACTGCCGCTGTAGAGCGAGGTGATGGCGTAGATGATGCGATCGAAAGAAGAGCCGGAGAGTTGCCGCGTTTACCATCTTTGCTTGTGCCAAAACAAGGGGTCGGAAAGATAGCGACGATGTCAGGGTGAGGGGCGGAGAGAAAGTGTTTGACGTTCGAGCTTGCTTGAAGTCAACAGCTAGGACGTCACTCAACATCAGCTGTAACTCATCGGGGAGTGCTTGCAGTGGCTGCCGTGGCTTTGAGTCAAGCTGCCGCATAGACACTTCGAAATAGTTCGCGAAATCGGTTGCCCGCTGCTCTTCAATCAAGGCTGCCATATGCCTTGGCTTTAAAGGATGTTCGGTATTGTCGAGTATTCCGCTACTATATGCAAGTAGCGTACGCCGTAACTCGTCTTCGTAAGATTTTGCTTTCACTGCAATGGCTTCAATGTCGCGCCAACCGAATGCCCACTCGAAGTCTGGGGCCTTGACGCCAGCCTTGTCCAGGTTGACCAGTGGGTGGTCAGGATGTTGAGTTTTGAGAAAGCGAAAACTACTCCCCGTATCAAAAATAGCGTTGCCGTCCTCCGGCGCAATGAATCTGGGCATCAACTCAGAACGGTAGGCGTACTCGATTGGCTCTCCGTCAGCCGTGGCATTCTCAATGGTGACGAAGCTGTCTCTCGATGCAACCGGTACGGTACCATCTTCTCTCCTCGTCCCCATCCACTCCCCAAGGAGTTCCAAGCTGGGTTTCGCGACTTCGAATAGTATCTGGCTGGTCAGTCTGCGGATATCAGAGTCGCCATCTTCGAGTTCCAGGAGACGATGGTGCACGACGGACGACAGTTGTTCATTGTTCTTTGCATGCCTCGTAGCATCAACCAATAGTGCAATGTGCAGCAGCATGTCTCGTGGCTTGGAGAAATGACCTTGAAGCTGTATGAGCGAAGCGACCCTTGCACTCTGCTTACCCAACTGTTCTTCCAATGTTGACAACACGCTGGTCACGGTCGTGGCAAGAGCGACCCGTGCCGGGATCGAAGCAGCCGATACATACGTCCTTTCAGCAAAAGATCGCAAGTAGAGAAACGTGTTGCCGGTGTGCGTGAACTGTGCAACGATGCTCTGAGCAGCACGCAGGCTGACGCCTGACGGCCTGCCGTCGGCGACAGTTGGTTCGAACGACTTCAATTCGGTGTTGTACTGGAAGAGAATTGACGAACGGCCGAGACCCAGGTTCCACAGCGACTGCAAGAAGACATCACCCTTGACTACTCTGCCAGCACGACTGTTGGTGTCGTCCGCGGCCAACGCTGCGTCAAAGGCCTCAGGTCCTCGCTCAGTCACGTAAGCTGTGCGACTCTCCACATGCTCGCGGTCCTCGAAGCCCTCCCATGTATGGAACAGTACATTCTGGTTGGCAGGTCCTAACTCGAAGGCGACTTCCCAAATGTCTTCGTCGGGCTCGAGATTGGGTGTTTGGATTGAAAGACTTGGCTCGTCGAGGCTGTCAAGCTCGGGTAGCGGGCCAAATTCGAAGGTGTCGAGATCAGGCAGTCGCAATTCGCGCTCGAGTTCGTGCTTCGGCGCATACGGGTGGTCGAACTTGATCGAGGAGACTATCACGGTTAGGTTGAATCGACGCGTGCGAGACGCGACTGGCTTACTGTCCAAATGTAGGGGTGCAAAGAGGGTCGAATTGTATGCGTCAGAATCCGCAAATAGGGACGACTGCTTCCATAGCTGACTGCTGGAGAAAACATGGGGCACAGCCTCATCCTCGTCCATGTTGGTGGACGTCGAGGTGGTTGTGGTGGGGTATGGCGCCAAACTTTCCCGCGGCTCAGCGCACGCGGACCCTGGCGCCGGTCGCGACTGTTCCTGAAGCGCGTCCACGATTTTCCATCGTCCTTTCACCATCGCCTTCACCGCCACCCCGTCGCCTACAACCGACAATGCCCCCTCGGAAGAGAGCCAAAGCCAGCGCCGCTTCCACGCCACTTGGAGACACTCAGCCGAAGACACCGCAAGACTCTGGCCCGACACAGTCCCAAGATGATGCGCCCAACGACCCCTGGGCCGATGGACAGGAGACGCAGCTGTTCAAAAGCATGATGAAATGGAAGCCGACGGGTACGTGCAATCGTCCTCGGATCCGGATATCAATTGACTCTCTCAGGTCTGCACAAGCACTTTCGTATGATCAGCATTCATAACGACATGCGCTCACACGGCTTCGCGACCGAAGACGCACCACACACACGCATCCCGGGCATATGGAAGAAGCTCGATCAGCTATACGCACTTGATGCTCTCGACGAGCGCGAGAACCAGTATGCCTTCTCCGAGGACCCTGACCCACTCGATCCCGACGATGCCAACAATCTGCCCGAGTTTGAGTTGCCCGAAGATGAGTTTGGGGAGCTCATGTGGCACAAGCGCTTCCACCGCGAAGAGTCGGCCGCGGCTTCCTCGCCAGCCGTCATGTCCACCGAGGATGATAAGGCGCTCTACCAGCCTGGCCTTGGTCTGCTCAAAGACCTGCCCAGAAGCGCGAGATCACAGAAGGCAGAAACACCTGCAGATGCAACGCCTACGCCGCGGAATGCGAAGAGCACACGACCTAGCAGGGCGAACACCAAAAGCGGAAAGAACGCGAAGCCAAGTGCGAGCGCTGCAAAGCCCAACAAGGCCCAGTCCGCTGCGTCAGAGTCCGCTGACGAAGAGGAGGAAGACGAAGAGGAGGAAGAGTCCAGCGCAGAATCAGAAGAGGAAACTGCGCCTACCACCCGGCGAACAAATCGGAGTCGCGCAAAACCAGCTCCTAAGCGGACGAGGAAGAGGTGACAGCTGCAACCTGCCAGCATGTCAATCTTGCGCTAAGATACCCAACGGAATACTTTCCAATGGCCAAAGGGTCGCCCATGGCCTCGAGGTTCGAGTGCCAACCGAGCCCTCGTCTGCCAATATAGTAGCAATGATGACGTCACGCGCTCGAACCAATCCTCACAATTCCTTGACGACGCGTTCACTACTTCGTACCGAACGGCCATCATCCACATCTCACCCTCCTCATCCATCATGTCCAACCAGAAGAATCTCAAGCTATTGGCCAACTATGGGGTCACTGGCTTCCTCCTCAGCACTGGCATATTTGCCCTGCTTCAGCCAACGACATTCGCTACAGGCTTCGGCATGCCCATCCAGGACGACACCTTCGCGGCCGGCTTCGTGCAATGTATGGGAGGTCGCAACTTGACTTTTGGCATCATCGCGTCCATCTTCCTTCAACGTCGCGACTTTCGCGCTGTGGCTACCATGGCGACGCTCTTGGCTGTAGATGGCGTCGTGGACGGCTTGGTGTGCTTGAAATACGCAAGTGGGATTGCTGCCCTGCCACACTTCGGAGCTGCTGCCATCATTCCATTCGTCAGTGCGTGGATGTCGAGCTAGGTAAGTGATGTTCCAATGTCGCGGAGTCGAGCCACATTGACGATAGTAGGCTTGACAACTATTCGAGACATGAGCTGTGACCGACCACAGCACGAAATATACATATTACTTCAAGCTTGAACACTTCGCCAGGTGGCTGCAACGTCACAGTGCCGCATGAACAGTCGCGATCACTAGCTCGAGAACATCCTTTTAGCCATTTCTCCTTGAGCACCTTCGCGCCCCGCCTTGTCCCTCGAATTTGTACTTCGAGGTGTTTGAAGATCGTGAATCGTTGTGGGACGAAAGAGTTTTGATGGAAGATGTGACTGTGGAGTGACGTACAAGCCGCTGCGAGAGGTTGTGGCCTACGCAACGAGCTGAACTCCGAGATTGTAGAAGTATTCATATACGCAGAGGATGGCCGACTTCACACCTGCGACAACGCGACAAACTCCACGATGTCGCTTCATAATCATGCGACACTGGATAGATCGATCGATACCTTCACGTACCGTCGTTCAATTTCGTATTCAATGTTGAAGCCGAGGGACTGAGCGTACATATGATAGGATGACAGCTGCGATGTAGCAGCATTGTCGGTTGCACTGCTCAGTTTGTTGCACACAGCGCACCTGTCGAAGTGTTGCGCAAGCGCAATGTGTCACGCCCTTTACCTTGATATTCTGACATTTCTCGGGTCATGTGTAAAGACTCGACACCAATCATCGTCGCTATGCACACGCCAATCTACCTTAAGCGCCAAAGAATTAGCATTCACTGTCGAACAATGGCCTGCCATCGCGATGTCCACTGACTGCTCGTGCCGGCTGTTGAGCCTGAAGTCGAGGCTCGGCCGTTCGCTTTGGCCATCCGCCCTCACTTTACAACGTGCGTTTGTCCAACGCATCTCCTTACCCCGGATTCACATCGCTCCTGACAACAATCATAGGTGGCCAGAACTTGAAGCACCGCACAAACTTGAGGATCCTCTCTTCCTCTTCCACGACACTCGCTTGTACACTCTTTGGCTCTCCACTTACGACCACGCTCGCTCACTACACTGATCATTAGTACTTGCCGGCACTCACCTTGACAACTCTCAACCATCTTGGAAGCTGGCACATCTCTTTTCCGTACCCCGCATCATTAGCCGGCGACCAAACACCGGTACACGGCACCACGATAAGACAAGATGAAGCTCGCCGCCGCATTTACCTTCGCGCTTGTCGCGCTCTTCGCTGGGGCGAACGGTCTTCTGCAGTTCGAGAACGTCGACTGCGACTCCTGCAACGCGGCCTACAAGTTCTGCGACGACGTGAGTCATATCAAATCAATACAGTCGGTTGAAATGCAGCTGACGGTGACATAGAACGGCAGCACGTGGACCACGAAGAAGGGCGAGCAGCAGACTTGCCGCGATCATGTCTGCTATAAACGTCCTGAGGTGAGTCTCCGCCCGCGATCTTACCTGTTGATACTAACGACCTGGCAGTGCCGCCAGTGCCCCGGCGAGTTCACCTTGTGCAAGGACCGCTTCCCTCAGTACTGCGGTAATAAGCCTTGTGCCTAGGCCAGCGAATCTGACAGCGATTCGAGGTCTTGACAGTTGGTATTTGGAGCACGAACGGTAATCTCGGGGACATGTGGCAGACCTTCCGGGGATATGGATATGCACGCTGTAGCTAGAGAGTGATGTAGTCTAGATATGACAACCGTAGTCAATGAGATCCCCAGGCTGGCTTTTTCACCTCTGATCTACAACTTACTGTTTTTGCCAGTCCATTCGCCAGCCTCGACTCTGGTGCAGACCTTCTTCAGCGTCTCAGCAGCCCACTCGAAGTCCGCCATCTCGAGGTACACCTGCCCGCTCAGCCGCGCCCACCAAGCGCCGTTGTAAAACAACGATTGAATAAATGTTCCGTAGTCGTCAATCAGCGTCTTACTCAGCCAGTCCCTCACCACGCCGCCGACGCCGGCTTCCTCGACACCCGCTTTCGCGGCATATGCCTGCGCGGTCGCTACGGAGATAGGCAAGCGGACATTAGATAAACAGCATCTTCCCAGCGTGTTGGTCGAGTTCTCCAACACCTCGGTGCCAAGCTCTTTCCCCACCAATTTGGCACCCTGCTGCGCAAGCGTCCAGCAGTACTTGCGGATGACTTCTTCGCCACCGAGACCTTCCCTGAACTTTAGTCCCTCGGGAATGCAGAGGTATGGCGCGTTGTCGATTGTGCCAACGAATTCGAAGTTGCTGACATATGCCGTTTTGCTCTCATCTACAAATGCTGATTTTGGTAGTGGAGAGGCGATTGTGGTTCCTTTGGGCGCGAAGCCGTGGGATGTCGGGAGTGTGGAGCGCATAAGTACTTGGTTGCGGACAGGGACATAGAAGACTGCGCAGCCTCGAGGGACGAGGAGCCATCTACGCTAAAAGTCAACATGATACTTCTCTGCGACACAAAGGGCGATGGAAGTGCTTGGAATGGTGGAGACTCACTTGTGGCAATTGCTCACGAAGAAGTCCGGATCAAGCTCAGACAAGTCAATCTCGACATGCCCAACTGCATGAGCACCATCAATACAACTCAGCACGCCCGCTTCTTTGCACGCCTTGGTAAGACGCTCAAATGGTACACGGACGCCGGGCATGCTGACGACCGTATCGAAAATGGCAACCTTCACTTTCCCGCCTTTTGACTCGACATCTTTGACAGCACGATGGAATTCAGAAACAAGCCAGTCGTCCTCGACGGGGTAACTGTACTGAATTTTGACAGCAGACGCGGGTGTAGTCTCAGTGATGTATGAGACTGTCTTTTCGCATGCGCCGTAGATAGTGGCGAAGTAGAGGATGTGGTCGCCGGGCTGAAAGACGAGGTTACGGAGCACCGTGTTGACGCCTGTTGTTGCGTTTGGGACGAAGACGAGAGTTCGTGTGGGTGCGTTGAGGAGCTGTTTTGGTTAGTATGAAGGAGGATGGTGTTGTCAGTGTCCATGGGTACCTTTGCGATCGCTGAGCGGGATTGGTCGAGAAGTACGGGATACTCATAGCGGATGAAGGAGTCGGGTCGAGCTTCGGCGGCGTCTTGCAATGATCGTAATTTGTCTCGTACGGATCTGGGGTAGGTGCCGAATGATCCTGTATCATGTTAGGAGATGATCATTCGGCGTAGACAATACATGAATCCAAGTGGACTATTTCATAGTGTGAACAACGGATGAAAGTGACGGGTTTTATCGTTGTTTATTGCAACTCGACAATGGAAGACAACACCGGATTGCGATGCAGCAAGAAGAGCCTGCAAGAAGACAAATTCGGATGGGACGTGAAACTTGAAGCAATTGACGGCGATAAGAGAATCATACTCACCATGATTCAGATTCAAATAGCCCTTCTGAAACAAAAACTCCTTCTCCCTCAACTCTCTCCCAAACTTCACTCCATCTTTCGTCCTAACATCCAGCTCTTGCAATTGCGTCATGACTCAACAAACAGGATCCAAAGAACGATAATGCAATCTACTGTATCTATCAACGAAGTGAAAGTGAAGCCTTATAACACATCGCGAAAGGTGACTCAATTCATCATATGAGTCGCCCGATGTCATCCAGTATTCCAGCTTGTAGCCGCATGTGGTGTAAATAGGGCGTGGTGTGGAGTGGGTCTGCAGGGATGCGAGACATTGACGAATCGCGTGGGAGCGGCGGTTAGGCACGGAGGTCGGCTCCAGCCTCAGTAACTGAACGGTGTTCGACTCCGCTCCAGCTTCCACGCAGATATTTGTGGTAATTGACTCACTCTCAAGATAGCGAATGCCTCCAAGCTTCTGTATCCTACTTGCAAACAGCCTTTAAGAAGTCTATGGTCTCAAACAAATACACAGCAGACAAAAGTGCGCCTCACGAAAGATGAAATGCTCTGCTTCGGACTCCAAATGATGGCTCATGCATCTGATCAATCACACGTTGAAATGGTTGATGTATTGATTTTATTGTTTATATTGATTTGCGGTCTAGCTATTTGAGTATTTTGAACCCCGTAACCAAGACAAGAAAAGAAGCATCGCCTGGATGTGACAAACAACGAGCGAAGCAAGTCCTGCCCTTGTGAATTATGTACAATGTGTAGTAGTAGGAGGAAATGAAGGGGTATCGGAATGAAAGTACTCTTCATGCATCGTGCTGAGCATACGTCAAGCATCAGCTATTAGATGGTGCGCACACCCCTCGCCGCGTCCGTCCTAACACGCCTGCGGTACTGCTCGCGAAACTGAATCCGGCCGTATGTGCCAAAGCCAACTGCTGCGAAGAACATCGCAGTCCACGCGCTGGTGACTACGAGGCCAATCGGGAAGAATGCCAGGCTTTGGCCAGGGACCACGAATGGCTCGGCGGACTGTGCGGCTGACGAGGCAGACGCTGCAGCTTGTGGGTCAATATTTGTAGGGCCCGAGGCTGCTTTGGCAAAGACGCCATTGACGAAGGATGCGTCGCCTGAGGAAAGTGTTGTCTCGACGTCCTGCTGAGTGGCCGGGTTGCGTGCGGCGAGATCGATTTGTGGGATTAGGAGGGGCTTCAGTGATTGCCTGTAAAAGTGTTAGAAACCACAGCAAGACAGAGTGAGCGATAATATCATACTGATTCATTGCAGAGCCCATCAGGTTGCTGTTGATCCTGCCAACGTACATGAGCACCTTAAGCTCTGTCATGCCGTTGATGTTCTGCCTCTCTACCAACATGCCGTCGTTTGGCTCCCTTGCGCGAATTGGGGGCCAGGAAAGGTCGCGCTTCGTGAAGTTGCCATTCATACTCTGGACTGTAGCGCCTAGGTACGACAGTGTCATGCTGACATCCGCTGCAGTGACGCCTTGCCAGGGATCGATCGGGGCCGAGACGTTGTACATCCTAAGCTCGGCCTGGAAGACTCCAGTCCTATTGTCGAGGAATGGAAGGTTGTAGCAGACGGCGATGCCACTTGGGTTGGATGCTTGTCCGTTGAGGTTGCTCAGCGTGCTCATGCATGCTTTCCTAGTATCCTCCTCCCATTTCGTAAGATCGGCTCCCGACGCATCGCCCGAGGCTGGTGTAAGTGATGCTAAAGGCGCAGTATCGGCGGGGTTTGCATCTTGTCGTCGAGTAAGGGTTGCGACCAACTCAGCCTCTCTTCGAAGTACCTCCTCCACATCGTTGCTTCGCTGAAGGAGGGCGTTGACGTGTCGCAGCTTGATAGCGGATGCGTGACCAGCAGCAATGAGGCCGCCGATCAAGACGCTTTTGAGTAACATTGTAGTATTAGTCGACCTGCGTATTAAAGATGGTAGTGGGAAGGCTGCTCGGCTGCACAGCAGCGGGTGTTAGAAGGAGAGTGATGAGCAGCGACGCTTCGAAGAATGGAAACGAAAGGTAAGAAACCGGCTCTACTCGGATGTCATTAGGAGAGAAGCCGAAGCGCTCGCGCAATTATGAGAAGTGGCAAGACTCGTGAAGAAACACGGCGAGAGAAACGAGAACGCGTGCCCGCGATGCGTCGTACGGCAAACTGGCAATGGCGTGACTTGGGTGCAGCGATCATACCCCCAAAGAAGCACCAAGCCTGGAGTGAGCTGCCATTACAGTGTTGAGACGGGTTCTGATTGAAGCTGCGACATACAGCACAGGTCACTTCTATGCATTCATGTCATGGCGGCTCAGACGAAGCTTAATTTAGCGGAGGAGAGGCTCAAGTGGTGGAAGCCAACCAAGCTTCGGCTAGGGGTCGATCAATTCTGTAGCGGAGGTGGTGTCGCATGACGATAGTTAACTCCTTCACACAATTGGTGTTGAAGATACGAAGTTGTGAGACGAGCCATGTTAGGGGCGCTTCCAGGGTCGCACGTGAGGCAGCCCCTCCCGCCAATGAGGCTCGTTCCTGCCGAAGCAGCCGACTCGCGCAGTCGCGTCCCTGTCTCATCTGTCTACCCTCCCGCTTGAGCCTCCACAGCACCACAGACACTGCACTGCCGCGTACCGTGAGCGCTTTCACCGTATCGTATCTGTCAGAAGAGTGAGGCCGTGACATTCCGAGCGGTTGTCAATACACTAGACTTGCAACACGATGAGTTCGTCGTCTGAGTGTGATAGCAATCTTCCACACGATATGGACGCTCCCATGGGCATCCCAAGGCATCGAACATGGAAGGCATCGAACATGGAAGGCTTCCAACATGAGGCGTCATCAACGCCATGGATAAGCGGCCCCTGTTGTGAGGCTTACTGCCGCCATGACCCGCAGGAACTTCGGGCACCTAACCACACAGGGCATTCACCAGCTGGAAGACTCGGGGGCATCTTGGGCATGGCGATGTGGACTTTAAATTCGAAGCGCGACTCTGGAGTTTTCTGAGCAAGTGGAGTTCGCCAATCGAGAGTACGCCGACCGCCTAGAAGATACGGTGAGCGCGTGACACAAGAACATCGTGTCTTGCGTGTTCGCCCGGCATGTTATCAGCATCCCGTTGTTACCTCACATATCAAGAGATCCAATGGCCAACATGACTGCGTATATGAGGGCGGTCCTGCGTCCTCTTGTACTTGCTTCTGGCGCACCCTCTTGGGGTCCTGCGTCAGCGCGACAGCCTCTCGCGGCACGTCTGGGGTCGCTTCAGACGGCGACTGTTGCTTTCGGGACGGCTCGCGCGCTACCTCTGAGGACTGCTGGTGATCTGGCACCATACGGCGTTGTCTGGCTGCGAACATATGCACGAGGTGCGCCTGTAAGAGCGAGGCGACTCTTGGACGGCCACGTTCGCCTGCATACACCTAAACCGCAAGGGTGCGCTCGTGCCCAGTCTGCATTCGCCCAACACACATCTTGAGGCCCTATATTGTCACCCTTTGCTAATGCGCTCGGAATGCAGGCGATTAACTGCCAGCACATCAAAAGCCTCCGCGCTTTTGCTGGAAGAAGCCTTGCGCTGCCCCGTCAGACTATCTGGGGCGACTCAAGTCCTGCCCGAACGCGCGCTGTACTTCTTCTACGGACTGGGGCTCCTGGACCCAACTCTCTCACTGCCGTTTCTCACGTTTCTCGCTCTGTTACGCTGAAATGCCCCTTTTGCTTTTTGCATCTGTATTTGGGTTCCTTCGGCCCTAAGTTTCCAGTGTCTGCAACCATCCCACCCCCAACTGGGTTCGAACACTCCACGCCGACTCCTGTATTGCTAGTTGGTTGCGCTTCGCCCAGCTGACTGAACGGCTTTTCGGTACTGCAGCTATGCAGCACAGCTCGAACTCGCCATGGCGAAAGCCTGTGGTCGACTACCCAAAGCCCCAGTACAGTCTGCAGCACACCATCTCTATGGTCAACTTGCACGATGATGCAACATGGTACTCCAACCGAGGACCATCCTCCCCCACGGCATCATCCGTTTCGTCTTGCACCAGTGGGAGGACAACACCCACTACGAATAACACAAACAATAATCCATGGTCGAACATCATCTCAAGCCCAGGTTCAACATACTCGAGCAAGTCGCCCAACTCGTCTCCAGACAAGAGCCCAAATCGTACCCCGCAGTACACAAGTCGATCGACAACACCCACTCCACCACACGCACCCCAACCAATTAGGGTCATCAATCCGGTAGCAGGATTTGTGCACATGTCCCCCCCTCCTTCATCATCCGGAGACTCGTTCAGAAGTGTCGAGTATCCGGCCACGCCCATCTCTCCAAATCCATATCGACAACCTGCTCCTCCGCTGACGCCACTGGTCAACGGCTTCATCAACACATCGATACTGTCCTCGCAAGGACAATCGCTGTCAGGTTGGTTCTATGAGCATTGTCGAAGGCAAACTTGGGATGCCGGACTTGTGAAGAAGATCTGGCAATGGACACTGTCTAACCCCCGACTCGCCATCTTGCTTTTCGTATGCGACGATGTTGCTTCGTGGCGACAAGCAGCATTCTTTGATTTGAGGGATGAGAGCTTGCCTTTACCCGAGGATCGACTTCAAGGCATTGTTACCAATGCTCGCAGAGTTGTGGAAGAGCAGTGGCGAGCGACTTCAAAGGAGCTACCGCTCAATGGAAACCATATTGACCTGACGGCGCGGGAGACCGTTCCACTCCAGCATATTGGTCTCATCCGACAGTCTAGGAACTCTGAGAAGAGTGTCGATAAGGTTCGAATGCAAGGTAGCAGCGATGACAAGGTACTAGTGCGAAAGCGATTTGTCATTACTCGCCCATCCCAGAAAGCTGCAGTTTTGGAGCAGGTCAACAAGTTCAAGCAGCTGGAACACAAGAATATTGCCAAACTTTTATGCTCGTACGCGCAACCGAGTCACATTGGCATCATAATTGAGAGAGCTCAATTCAGTCTGGACGAGTACCTTGCTAGTCCCGGCGGTGACTCTGGTAGACCCAAGCAGATAGTCGACTGGATGTACGACCTTGCTTCCGCTGTGGAATATCTCCACGCGCAATCGATATGCCACAGGAGCATCCGACCTCGCAAGATTCTCATTGATGGCTCCCGCATCTTCCTTGCACCATTCGACATCGGACAGACCGTTGATTCGTTCAGTCCAACAATGGTCACATCACAGCGCCTAGACCAACTACACACATACTTCCAAGACCAGTCCTATGTCTATGCTGCCCCGGAAGCCATTGTCTCGCGTGGCAAGCGCATGGCTGACGTCTTCTCGCTTGGTTGTGTCTTCTTGTCAATGATGACAGTTGCCGCAGGCCAGTCGCTTTCCATCTTCACCCAGTACCGGGCTAGCTCGACACAAGACGCCTCGTTCCACGCCCATCTCGACCGTGTGGGAAGCTGGCGCAATCGATTGCACGCGTCCACGACATCGGGGCTCAGAAACGGGCTCGTCGGATCGGGCAGGCGACTGAGACAGCTGAAAGCGGAAGCCGAATGGCTCAGTGTCATCGAGAAGATGATACTGCCTAGACCGAAAGAGCGCATCAAGATGAGCTTCATCATGGCGAGCATTGGCAGTGGTGGCAAGGCTTCTGGCGGGGGACGAAGGCGCAGTCTTGATGGTGGTGGCTACAGCGGACAGGCGGCAGCTTCGCTTGGCATGAATGGCAACACGACACTGATTGACCTTGGGACCAACGGCATATCTTCCATTTCGGAACACCCGCGGAAGCCAGAGTTGAGCGTCTTTGATGGGTACTTCCAATCGCAGTCGCGCAGGATCGAGCCGGCCGGAGGGTGGTGAATGCCGGTCACCAGGAACTTGTCAGTCATGTTTCACTCGGGGCAACGCAAGCAAACCATGGACGACATTCCCACAAACGTTTACAGATCAGGAGCCGACCAATGATCGAGGCGTACAAGACATGTCAGAAGCAATCGGTCCGAAGCGGACCATGACGATGAACGACAACGAAGCACGCCACGCACTTTTTCCTTGCGTTTTCCAGCCTTCTTGCGTGCATGGGTCGGACCTTTGATACCCCCTTGAAGCGATCCCATTTCCCGTTTTAGCGAGCGATGCAGCGTTCAGCACATGATGGCGCATTGAGCGAGCATTTTGACGCAAGTGCATAAGATGAGGAGCGAACGTATACTAGATTGCCTTTGCACTTCACCAGCGCACAATTGGAGCGATGTACATAGCCAGGGGTTTCTCGTAGGGTTTTGGTAGAGTAGAAATGTTCACAGTAAGCTTGCCACATGATGCTTACATGACTGAGTCGATCATGGATAGTCGCCATTATACATACTCTAAGCTATGTTGATATAGAAGCGCACAAGATTATGTCACCTTGACGTCCCCCAGACTAATGTCCACGGCGAGAAAAAGCCACACGCTGTCTCATTTACGCACATTGTGTAAAACACGGTACAGTTTCTACTTGCGACATCAGCGAAGAAAGAGCGCAACTCTCCAACCGCAACTGCATTCATCTCACTACATCACAGAGCAGATAGCACACTTTGTCTTTTATCATCAGAACAGACACAGGACACGTACTTGTGAATGCCAAATACTCAGAAGCACCCAGGCACCGAAACAAAACGAATACCATACACTCACTCTCCACGGTCCTTGCAAGCTTGACAATCGGTGCGTACGCAATATGTCCCAGATCCACAACGCTCTTTTCCATGCGGCCCTGAACATACTCACACATGAGCGTTTAGACATCTATATGCCAATTCAAACATACCTTGCACGCTCACTCCCATGCACTCTTCTCCCTTGCACCCAGCTAGCACAGACCGGACCATCCTTCCTTGACAATTATAACCACATCCTATGCGCCAGAGTTTTTCACTCTGTTTCCAGAGTATCAGAAGCCATCAACATATTAGGACGATGCACCTCGAGTATCTAGCTCTGTTGCTCATATGCACATGTAGGTTTCTAGGAACGATTTGGACGGGTCCAGATGTATGGATGCGTCTTGTGCTGTTACTCCACGCTTCAAGAGATTGAGTCGTTTACAAATGCGATCAAGGGTGAGCCTAGCAGCCGCAGGTTTAGCAAAGCTCGTAGTCCCATCTGAAGTGCACAAAGACGGAAGAGGTGGCCACGCAGGATGAGAAAGTTCATGTATACATCTCGCCTACTCGTACAACTCAGCCTACCCAATCCCATCTCACCAAGTCTTCATATACACACAAACCAGTAGTGCACTACCACCACTTTCCTGTTCTACCCACCATGTTCCACAATCTCGCTAATGACCTTGCCGTCCTTGATAAAACTTCGTATCTGCTCCGGCACTGGGTTTTCCGTGTAATCGTCGTCCGTTGGCAGGTTGATATTGATGCTCGAGCACTTGCTCGTAAAAACTTCAGTGTTCAAACTGTCCTTGCTCAAGTACACCGTGGCGCCATCGACTTGGTCGAGCAGGATGGTGGGCAGTGTGCCGAGGACCTGTATCGCAAAGTTGGGACACTTGATGACGTCGACGGATGAGACGAGGGAGTCGATGATGAGCGAGGCGCGTGTGGAGTTGTCGAGGGAGATTGCGTTTGCTTTTCCGTTGATGCGGACGGTTGTGTTTTTGCAGCGCGATATGAGAATGGTGTGGTTGATTTCGGCGTCGATTTCAACCATCTCGGTGGGTGACTCGAAGTGCTCAACGATCCACCGGTTGCCGTCAAGCTCTTTCCGTGGCGGTTTCCTAGTCCGCATCGATTCTGGCTTGGGTTTCTTGCCTGGCGGTGCAGGACTCTTACTCCTCAGCGAGCCGCTGCTGTCGCTGCGCGTAGGAACAGGAGCGTTTGCGCGGAGCGATGGGTTCTTGTGTGTCATTTGTGTGGCGTCGACTTTCTTGAGGCCTTTCGTGACATCGGAGCCTCTATTGAGGTCGTCAAACACGGCGTTCATGTCTGGAGCAGCTTTCTTTGCGACAGGTGCAGCGCCAGGTGGCGGAGGAGGGCCTGGTGGCGGAGGAGGACCGGGTGGTGGAGGAATTCCTCCTGCGGGAGGAGGTGGAGGGGGTGGAATCGATGAGGAGCCGGTCGAAGAAGTGATTGAGGTTTGCTTCGCGGCTTCTTTGGCGTCGATGCCGTTGGGATTCCACGCAACGCCGCCAGGATGGTGTTTCTTTGCGTACTCGGACTGTGCCTCGAACAGCTTGTAGTAGGCGCGCACCCAGTCGACAAAGGTCTTGTTCTCAGGCCTGGGCGTATGTTAGCACGACGTCTGCTAAGCGTGATCATTCTGCCATACTTGTCCTTGTACTCCTTGAGCACCTTGTTGCCGTACATTTGTGCGCCGCCAAACAGCTCCTTGATATGCTCGTGCGGCTTCATGCTACCGCTGCTGCTGATTGTGATCCAGCCTAGACATCCCACGCCATCGGCGACCATGGTGAGCGGGTCCTTGAGGGCAGCTTCGCGGTTCTGCTGCTTGAACTCGTCCGTCTTCTCCATGCTTGCCTGGAGGTCTTTCAGAAGCTCCATGATGGTCCGGTCGTCGGGTTTCTTCGCCTTGTTGGCGATGAAGATGAATTGCCGTTGCGCCGCGAAAGCCTGTTGTACTGCCTTTGACTGTCCCTCGATGACCTCCCCGAGCATGCTGCTCAACTCCAGCCATTTCTTGAGCTCCGTGTTGACCAATGCGTCGAAAGCTTCAATGGCTGGCGGCAGCGTATCGACGGGAGCTTTGGGCGGTGTCGGCGTGGTGCTTGCAGATGCGGCGTCCAGCTTCGCGGCAGGGCTAGGACTTTGCGCTCCATTGACGGCGCCCGTGGCTGGCGTCTCGCCGCTGGGGAATGAGGAGCTGGCAATGTCCTCCAGTCGGCTCGTTGCGGCCTCTAGCCTACGCACCATACTTGTCAGCACATGATCGGTCGTCTGTACTTGTCCATGGCGCCCAAGAACACGCTCGTCATCTGCAGGCATCGTTGCGTATACAGAAGGGGCGTGGAAAGATGCGTAATGCTGTAGAGAGAGAGAGAGAGAGAGAGGGAGGATTCCCAAGATGACGATTCATAAGAGGACTCACCGCTTTATTAGCGTGGTAAAGCTGTTCATGTTGCTCTGAGCCATTTGCGGAGAGGGTGCAGGGAAGCGCAGGGAAGTCGTGTATGGGTAGGTGGCTCGGGGAAGGACAGATGACGGCTGTCTGCAGATTGCGCACCGATTGCGTTCAATTTATGCTAAGAATGGTGGATTGGAGCTGACGAGTGATTGCGCCCTCTGCCGGGTTGTCAAAGAGAGGATTGGACGGGTTGAAGATATTCAGGATGCCTGACGGGGAACATGCTGAGGCCGCGCGACCATGGATCCCATGTTGCCGTTAGCTGCATGCCAAGCGGGCCCTTACGCAACGGCCAATGACCTGCAGCCCATCCATTCATAAGGTCCCCAATTGTTTGTCCTGAATGCAACGACTTCGTAATCTCCAGGCAGAAGTCACAAGTTAGGATCAGGCTCTAGAAGCACGAAAACGAGTGCAAGTGTCTCTCGTGATCGGTGACACAAAATTGTGCCGAACCTGGTACTACGCATTGCCGCCAACCATCCATGTGCCAGCACAGATGTCAGCATCTGAGTTGGCTGCAGGCCGTGGCATAATCGACTTTTGCACATTGGGCATGTTCATTATAGGTAGGATTTCATTGGAACTACAGTCAATTCGCTCAGCATCCATTGGTGCTAACATGGCATAGATGAAATCGAATTCATGCCACCAACACCGCCAGCCAAGGACATTGTAGGCGGCGCAGGAGCATACTCTGCCCTTGGCGCACGCCTCTTCTCTCCACCACCTGAATCAAAGCGTGTTGGGTGGATCGTGGATTGCGGATCAGACTTCCCTGAAGAGCTGTACAGATATATCGACGGATGGAATACTTCATGCTTAATGAGGCAAACACCTGATCGACTAACAACAAGGGGGTGGAATGGCTATGGAGAGAATGAACATCGAGGTAGGTTCCCTGAGAAGCCACCTCCCAGCGTGAATGCTGATATTTGTAGCGTTCAAGTACATGACGCCCAAGCTCCGCCTGGATCATGACGCCATTACAAAAGGAGGACGTTTGCTATGGTCGAAGTCGTACCACCTGATTTGCTCGCCGCTGCGCTGTATCGATCTGGTCGAGAACATTCTAAGAATACGGCAAGAAGTAGCAGATGCGGGCGGTTTCTCTGAAGCACGACCGTTGTTCATATGGGAGCCTGTTCCTGATCTTTGCACTCTGGGAGAATATGACAATTGCCTCAAGGCGCTCAGATGCATTGATGTCGTTAGTCCAAACCACGGCGAGCTTGGCGGCTTCTTCGGAAAGGACACGAATGGCAACGAGCATGTCGAATACCGCCTCATCGAAACGCTATGCGACCAATGGCTGGAGAATGGCATTGGAAAGGATGGTGCGGGCGGCATTGTGGTCCGGTGCGGTAGAGATGGATGCCTAGCGACGCGTAAAGGACTACGCGCATGGCTGCCTGCTTACCATCAGTCATCAGAAAGGGTCGTCGACCCAACAGGTGGTGGCAATGGGTTCCTGGGTGGTTTAGCAGTCGGCTTGGTGCGCAGTGGCTCATCACCAGGCGTGGAGTTCCTCGCGGAAGCCGCAATCTGGGGAAGTATCTCAGCCAGCTTCGCTATCGAGCAAATAGGGATGCCTGTGCTGCACAGGACTGGGGAGGCAGAAACGTGGAACGGTGTTCTGGTCGGTGATCGACTTGCTGAATTCAAGGAGAGGCTGAAGGGATATATACAGCCATAATCGTATCATTTCCGCCAAACGGTATGCCAGCTCCTCCTGTTTCGCCGATCCCTTTATCCGCCAAGAGTCTTCTCCAAAACTCCTTGCTTTTCTCTCCGCTCGTGCTCGATGATTTGTTTACTCCAGCTGCATCCCGTTAGCTACAGTGCGTCCGTAGTCCAGGGAAGGACGTGGGGTCGTACTATCGGCTTGGGAAGAACCGACCCTGCTCGGGCATCTTGTCGCGGTACTCTCGGTTCGCGCTGAGCATCCAGGCCGCGCCGACAATGCTGCCTAGAACGAGGCCCATGACGGCCGTGTTCCCTTTCCAGTTGGCGGGTTGCGAATACCAACCACCGGCCGGCGACCAGACGTGCTTCGGGTACCTGTTGACGTCAGAAACGCTGCGTACGGGACACTGGGATAATGACGCATACGGGATCTTGCCGCCTCCGCCCATGATTGCGATTGTGAATGGGAATTGGTGGGGTGGTTGGAGCACTCGACCATGTGAGGTCGCGATGCTGCGGAGCTGGTCGTGCACGGTTCAAGCAAGCTTGGCAGAAAAGTTCGGGCCTGCGACATGAGATCAGGAGCACACACGACACTGGCCAATTGCTGCTGCTCGCCCGTCCGCCTCTTCGACACCCCCTCTGCTATCGCCCTCTTGCCGTCTTTAATGAAGCGAATCGTTGCGTCACGATGCGCCTCGCAATTGCTGGCACCGCCGTTGCCTCGCCATGCACTATGTCCCTTCGCCGCGGCGAAGAATGCACAGCGAAACATCACCCCTCGTAGCCACCGCATACAGGCACGCTATCAGAGCACAGCAGCCATTCGAGACGATGCCGGTCCAGGAGCCGAGGTGCCAGACTATGCGGCATCACATCTACCAGAAGCATCAAAACGGCGGAAGATAAATTACGCACCAGAACAGCTGCCATCACCACACCCACGAGCCGCCGCATCGTCCGCAAAGCTGCACGCCTTACGAGCTCGCCTGTCATTGCCTGAACGCTTCCCGCTGCAGACGCTCGCACGAACCCTCGTCCACCCCTCCGCCGACCCAAACCCATACTTCAATAATGCCTCGCTCTCAATACTGGGCCGACACCTACTCGGCTACTATACCTCTGAATACCTGATCTGCACCTATCCTCGGCTTCCAATGGAGGTGCTATTCGCCGCGGTAGAAGCGTACATTGGCCCAAAGGCACTTGCCTTGGTAGCAAAAGAATGGGGCATCGAGGCGGCGAAGGAACCAGGCGGCGAAATAGAGCCAGGACTGCTCCAGTTCAAGCGAATACCGACGGGCGAAGGGCTGCCAGGATCACTGAGAAGACAAGTTCCATGGAATTGGAACGTCACAACCACACACAAAATCACAAAAACGGACGAATTCGGTAGTGCAAATGCGCCGCCGAGCGCACATGCATTGCAACAGACGCCTGTGCCGTCGGAAGAAGCTGCGCAATCGTTCGTTAGGGCTCTGATGGGAGCACTACACGTTCACCTTGGCTCACCACTAGTCAAGCGATTCTTCCGCGACCACTTCCTCGGCAGACACCTCGATGTCAGCACGCTCTTCGACTTTCGCACACCAACACGGGATCTGTCGCGGGTATGCGCCAGAGAGGGCTTCGAAAGTCCGGTCGCTCGACTCATCTCGGAAACCGGTCGACTGAGCAGACATCCGGTCTTTGTAGTCGGCGTATACAGTGGGAAGGACAAGCTGGGCGAAGGTGCAGGAAGCTCTCTAGATGAGGCGCGGACACGGGCAGCAGCAGCCGCGCTCAAGGCGTGGTACTTGTACCGACCAATCGAAGTCACCGTGCCAAGTAGCACGGAAGGCGAACTGGACACGAGCAAATGGCGGCCGAATCTGATCGACTGCGGCGAGGTAATAGTGTAAGATTAGATGCGGGGAAGGAGAACCACACTTTGGCGTTTTGAGACTCGCATACGGGCATAGAAGCATGAGAGACGGCATTTTTCTGCTTCCCTTGTACAGTTTGGAGGACGGCGGTTTGGGACGGAATGTGAAACGCGTCATGAGGGGGATGGAGGGGTGAAAGAGCAGGCGCGAGGGCCGCGGCAATGCATGTACCATATGTGCCATCATCGGGATAACCTATACGAAGCAAGACGATCAAAACAAGCTGCTTGTGTGCGAACATGACCATGCCGCTCTGTCCGGTAGTCCGTCACAAAGCGGCTAAATACAGAGGCTGATGTGCGATTGTCTCTCCATACGGGCTCAATGGCGGCATCATGTACTTTGGCACAATCAGCCTCTTCAAGCTTCAGATGATGCATTTCCTTCATCAAGTACTCTCATGCCATCCCCTTCCCCCAAAACCTTCCTCCATGACTCCCTATCAAACATCCGCATCGGGCATGGCATTCTCATTCGCCCACTTCTTCACATGCTCAAAGTTGCGACACACATGATGCGACTCGTAATCGGGCCAGTAGCCCACCTTGCCCTCGACAGGATGGAATGTAAACACGTTCACGTCCGAGAAACACATGAGGTTCATGCGCAGGATTTCGATGCAGTGGTCTGGGAGGGGTTTTAGTTTGTGGCTGGGAGGGATAGTGAGGAATGTGGAAGTCGGAACAGCGGTAAAATATCAAAGTGCTGTTTCTGCTTGGAGAAAAAGAGAGGACAGGGATAGACTCAACGTACCTAAATGTCCCCTCACACGCTCCGGCTTATCATTCGTATCGCTCCACCACAGCTTGGTATAGTACTCGGGATACGTCGCCATCCTGAGTAAATTCAAGCAATGTAGTTGGTGAAACACTTCCAATCCCACGCGATACCCTGTCTCGCCGGATTTCGGGTCCGTGACTTTCATTGCGGTGGCGGGTTTCTGTAGTTTGGGAAAGTCGGTGGTGGAGATCATTTGGTCGGGGACTGCGTGGCGTCAGAGATGTGTTTGTAAGAAAAGTTAGGGGACGCAATGGGGCAGAGGGAAGGCAGAAGGGAGTAATGGGAAAGCGTACGGTATGCAACGTCCATCCAAGCGTTTTCGACATCGTCTGTGATGCCGACGTATTTCGATGAGTTGAGGGGGTTGGGAAGTTGGAATTTGACGTGTTCGTATTCGACTTCGTGCATTGCCGGTGCTAGTCGTTGTTACTACACTGCTCTTTCGTCTTGAAGATGCTTCTGTGCTTACAGAATATGCCAAACTGGTCCATCAATTTCGCCGCTTCGTAACCTGAGCTGTCCTTTTGTGACATGACGGCGCATATCAACGACAGCATGGAAAGTGTGAATATGAAGAGGTTGAAGAGTGTGAGATAGACATAGTTCCGCCGCCGTTCGGTCTCCTGCTTCTGGTAGTGTGTGTTGAGGAGAGCGGAGTTTTCGAAGTCTGAGTTGGAATCTTCTTGTGATCGTGAGGGCGAGTCGTTGTATTTCTCCATTGCGAGTGATTACAAGTATTACGACGGACACTATGGTCTCGAAAATAGAATTGAAAATACAAGATATTGCTCGGCCTGCGATTGAAATAATGGTGACTGCACGGTGTCCCCTGAACGTTGATGCAATGGTGCAGAATCGAAAAAAAAAAAAAAAAAAAGAAGACAGCAGAAGATACTACGAGCAGCCTGACTTCGTTGAGGCAGAATGGAGAGACAAGTGCAGCCGAAGCATGATCAAACAAATATCTGTAGCAGATTACGCACATCGTTAAGCTCACCTAACGCATTCGCTCCGCACTCCCAAGGCAACAATAGCCTTTCAGCCTCGCTTCTCAAACAGAAACTTGGGACAAGCTTTCGACAAGCCTTTCGCGACCCTGAAAGCGGGGTGCGTCTCATGCTGCCGTTGGTCAAAATGGTGGTTAGGTTTCACGATGCGCGCTAAGCCAAGACTTGACTCTCTTAGTACTTCACCAACGTTTCATCTTGGCGGGACGCCATCTGTGGCGCCCGTTTGCCAGACTTGACACCAACATGGAACAAACGTGCTTGGACGTTACGAGAGGACCTTCCTGCTGGTGTGCCGTGCTCCGATGCTGTGGAACGCAGTGATGGCGGCATTTCTCAGCTTCGGCCACGGACCAATAGCGTCGCAGCGTGTACCCTGCTCTTCCTCAGGCCTCGGCGAAGCTGCAGATTCATGAGGCTGTAATAGGGCAAGCCAGAAGCGCGAGAATAAACGAGACTTCATCTTTTCCATATTTGCCGTCTTGCGGCAGCTAAGCCATCCTGACACAAGCTCGAAATCCGATCGTTGGCGAGGCTTGTCAAAATCTGGCAGTGCCGTTGGTGGAGAAGGATGTCCATGCTAAGCATATCGTGTTTGGTCTTCCGGATGCGAACGCTTTGCGTATTCCTCCTTCATGTCGACCGTCGTGTGCGACAAGGGTTGTGACTGCGATCATCGTCCGCGCACCATGCGGAATCGTTACAGGTACCCGCGGGCTTTCCAAGAGGGCAAGCGAGGTGATTCTGCGAGGAGTCGCTCTAGTATATAGTGTGAGCCTGTTCCAGAAGAGAGCTCGGCAGGCGTTGAACGTGCTCATACTTTCGCACAACCTTCTCATAACCTTCTCGTTCTTGTTTCATCTTTTCTTATCTGCAGGCAGACCATTCTTTCGTTAAGATTAAGTCCAATCTAACTTTAGTCATCATGAGAATCACCGCTATCACCCTTCTAGCACTTGGTGCTTCGACGTCGGCCTATGTTGTGCCAGACACCAAGCAAATTCAGGACAAGGCCGTGGAGGCACGCATGCCAGTGAGTAAAACATCCTGTAGTACGTAAGCTTGACCTAACACAATGAAGGGAAGCGGGCATGTTCAAGCAGTAAACCTGGTTGCAGCATTGGCAAGCCGCGATGTCGAGACACGTGAGCCACACCACAAGGGCAAAGGCAAGAAGAACAACCGCCGTGAGGCTGAGGTTGATCTTGAGGCACGCCACAAGGGCAAAGGCAAGGCTAAGACCAACGCTGCTGCCGCCGCTGCAACCAACAACCGTCGTGAGGCTCAGGCCGACGACCTCGAGGACGACGATGCGCACTGGGCTGATCTCCATACCCGTGAAGCTGAGCCTGAGCCACACCACAAGGGCAAAGGCAAGAAGAACAACCGCCGTGAACCTGAGGTTGAGATTGAGGCACGCCACCACAAGGGCAAAGGCAAGAAGAACAACCGCCGTGAGCCTGAGGTTGAGATTGAGGCACGCCACCACAAGGGTAAAGGCAAGAAGAACAACCGCCGTGAGCCTGAGGTTGAGATTGAGGCACGCCACCACAAGGGTAAAGGCAAGAAGAACAACCGCCGTGAGCCTGAGGTTGAGATTGAGGCACGCCACCACAAGGGCAAAGGCAAGGCTAAGACCAACGCTGCTGCCGCCGCTGCAGTCAACAAGCGTGAGGCTCAGGCCGACGACCTTGAGGACGACGACGCGCACTGGGCTGACCTTCACACTCGTGAGGCTGAGCCTGAGCCACACCACAAGGGCAAAGGAAAGGCCAAGACCAATGCCGCTGCCGCTGCTGCCGCCAACAAGCGTGAAGCCGAAGTGGAGGACATCGAGATCGAAGCACGCGACCCTGAGCCACACCACAAGGGCAAAGGAAAGGCTAAGACCAACGCTGCTGCCGCCGCTGCAGCCAACAAGCGTGAGGCTCAGGCCGACGACCTTGAGGACGACGACGCGCACTGGGCTGACCTTCACACTCGTGAGGCTGAGCCTGAACCACACCACAAGGGCAAAGGAAAGGCCAAGACCAATGCCGCTGCCGCTGCTGCCGCCAACAAGCGTGAAGCCGAAGTGGAGGACATCGAGATCGAAGCACGCGACCCTGAGCCACACCACAAGGGCAAAGGCAAGAAGAACAACCGTCGTGAGGCCAGCCCTCACCATCGAGGCAAGGGCAAGGCGAAGGGCAACTAAACCCTAATTGACAAGATGACAATCAACGAGAGGAGAGAAACGGAATGAGAAGGTTGGAAAAGGAGTGTTGAGGCGAGGGAAGTGGAGGTTTAGAAGGCCGTGATGTGGCGTGTATGATTTCGGGTTGGAGTCTTTTTTGTAAATGTGGTGCATCTAAATCATTGAGTTAGTCAGGAAATTTACCTTCAATGCTAATGATGGCTGGCTCAAGACCCATGCACTGCTCAAGCGACGACTTTGACAGCAGAAAATCAGGCCGCGTCAGTTGCTCTGATCTCATTGCAATCGTGCCATCTCTTGGTGAACTCTGTGGTGCCGTTGCGGATGGTGTATACGAAGTCAGACGGAAGTCGAGGAAGAAATGCCCGTGCGCAGAGGCCGCTAGCGCCACCAGGTCGTGCAATAACTCGTGCGCGGCGCTCACTAGCTACCCTCGCGAGATGAAACGTCTTAGGAGCCTCTGTATAACTTTAGCTGCTTTTGTCTCTAAACTTTGTCGATGACAAAATACTCTGAAGACAGGCAGGCCTCTGTATCAGTAGAATTTGACTATCGACACAGAGGAAGCATTGTGGCTGACAGCGCACGATTTGTTGCACCACCTGGAGGTGGCGCTATCTTAGACTAGCGTATAGACTTCACGGATATCTACCAGTGATTGAACCAGAACGAGAGCGGGGTATCTATTGATTCTTCATGAGCCTAGCAGCTCAAGAATCTATGTCTTGTGTACACAAACAGCGCTAGAGTCACCTAAATCTCAAGAATGGCAGAAACGATCGTAAATCAGAAGTTCAAATCCGGCATTTGTGAGTCCTCGCCAGCCTCCATCAAGTTCATAAGATATCGCGATCCAGAGAACCAATCTTGTACATTCTGATTGCCAGTCGGCATACCGATTCCACTCATGTCGAAGCTTGAAAAGCCGCTGACGTCCTGAGCCTGTGAAAAGGTATCCACTGCTGCTGCACCTTGCGGGTCGGCGGAGTTGGTCATTGAGAATGCCGAATTTGGCATGAGACCCAGAGCGCTCAGATATGGGTCAAATTCAGTCATCGAGTTTACGTCGATTTGGCTTCCGTCCACATTCACGTAATAATTCGGCTGACTGGGCGAGAACGTTTGCGACGGTACAGTCGGAGCTTGCTCCTTCGACTGCAAGTAAAGCCGCGCAACCTGAAGAAAGAGACGGCACATCTTGTATAGCCTGTCTGCGCCTTCAGAAATGGCGCGACATGACTCTAGGCTCGCGACAAAGTTTTGCAGTGAGGGCAGATCGGTGGCGTCACTGTTCTGGATGGCATTGCAGAAAATGACAATGAAGCTATCTCGAACATTAGTGGTATGCCTCAGATAGACGGAAGTCCGACTTACGGCGTGAATGGTGCCTTTATGCGTGTTAGCGAAACTAAACTCGTTAACTTTTGGGGCTAGATGCGACATACCTGGAGTATAGACCAATGTATGTAACCATTCCAAAGCTGCTCATTGCCCTTCACATTGAATTGGGCGTTGCAACGCTGATGTGCCACCAAGGCCGCACGGGAGGACTCCAAGCATTCCTGGTTAAAGGTAACATTGTCCGGACTGATCGCACGCTGTATAAGTGCACATGTCGAGTAGTGCATGACAACGTCCGCATGAAAGAAAACATCTTCGACGCGATCGAGGGTTGCTGAGGCTATAAGCAAATGTCATTAAAGGCATGCGATGCTTACCTCTCATATATTGGCTGGCATTCAATGAAGTGCCGAATGCCTGTGCTGTAGAACGCTTGCGCCTTGAGGGAACCTCGGTGTCGTTGGGACTCATGTTCGTAGTTTTCGACCCTTTTTGAGCAGTTGTTATGATGTTGGAGAGATCTGTTGCTCGTGCATCTCCTCGTTCGAACCACGCCTGATTCATCTGGTTGACCAGGTCGATCGCGATTCTCGCGCGTTCTTCGTAGGGCCTGATGAAGGCCGCTGGGCTAAACAGTTTCTCGTAGGTATGACCTTGAACACGAGCTACCTTGACCCAGTACGCCAGCATTTCCTTGCCTGCTGCACCTTCTGCATTCAACATATTCTCAGTGAAGTACGGAAGGGAGATGTCCCAATCCTGGATTGAACTCGCCCGACCCATTCGAAGAGACATCGTCTTGTCGAACATATATATCATCCAGAAAATATGAATCTTCCTATTCCTCTCTTCTTCGGTATCGTCCTTCATAGTTTGCCAGCGGTGATAGCCAAGGGTTTGGCACAAAGTACCAGCCATACTGGTTAGTACCCAGCATAATGACGGCTTGCACATCTCGACCGCGCAAGCGGCACCTAATAGAAGTGCCATGATGTTGTCGTAAGATGCAGGCATGAAGATATCGAGCTGGCTCATCGCGACTTCCACTTGCACTTTACACTGATCCACGTATCTTCGATAATCAGCTGGATCCATACCTATCAGTGGGAAGGTGGCAAATTCTTCAAAAAGACTATGCAGCACCCCATATGCGAGCATTCGTCGCGTGGCTACGCACAGCCCTGGATTGTGGTAAACATCATCGATGGTCTCTCGTAAATTCTTCATCTCCAGAAATGGAAATATGATTGCAAGGGCCGTTGTCGGATGCGCTGGGAATGTCAGCAACACTTCAGGCATTTCGTTGAGCACTTACTAGATGCTTTCTCCACCACGTAGCTGACCACATCCCAAGGAGGCTTCTCTAGATGCTCAGAATTGACTTCAGCTAGTGATCGATTGATCAACTCTGCATTAGTAGACGCAGTAGGCATGGAGACTGTGCCTTGAAGTTTGACTAGCTCGTCTAACGCAAGCAATGCAGATCTGACTTCTTCACTCTGTCCGACAGACGGCTTGCTGCTGACTGCCTGACTCAGCAGCTCTCGGGCGTAGTCAGATTGGACGATCATAGTCGTTTCGCCCTCGAACGGCGCAGGTGTAGTTGCTTCGACCGGAGGATTTGGACTTCTACCCGTTCCAGTCCGACTCGATCGCGAAGGAGTACTGTCATCCATAGAGCCTCTGCGCAGGTCAAGGTTGCCCAATTTAGTCGCCAGGCTTTCAAGGACATTCTCGATACCAGCGAGACGGTCTTCAATGCGATCAATCTTCTTTTCACTATGTATTCTGTCAATCGTGGATTCATTGCCATCCTAGCAAGCTGCGAAAAGTCGCAGAAATGGATATGCGGTGCAAGGCTATGTGCGAAACGTGGTCATGTGGGAGGACTCACTATTCTTCGGATATATGAACCCTCTGTCGCTGAGCCTTTTGCGTCGGGGCCGTTGTCGTGCAGGCTAAGCGAGTCAACGGCTGTGCCTCTCTAATGCGAGGATGTCTTACTGAGCTTGCTCGCTTTACAGTTCGAGCACGGCACAGTCCGATCACACCGTATTCTGGTGTTAGTGTACTATTAGCCTAGAATTTGCATTTATTCGATGTTACTGACTTCCGTGTCCTGCATGAATCGCACTACGAGAAAGTTATTAGTCGGGGACGAGGGTGAGGTTTGGCGTTCTGCGTACCGCCCGTTTCGACGTCGTCCCATCCACCGAAACATCCATATCATCTCCTTCATCCATATTGAGCATGTGGCGGCTGCTGTGCGAATCCCGCGGCACCCGTGGACGCGACTACAGCGATGCTGATACGTCTGTGTAGGTGCCTGCTCGGACGGCGGGTTTCTCGGGGTCCGCAGAGAGGGTTCAAAGTTCCGCAGAAATGGTTATGTCATGACTAGCTCTTCTGGGTAATTCCGAATCAGTCTGAGTCGAGCTGCAGTGACTTGCTTGTAATGCTTGTAAAATCTTGAATTACTAGAGATATCGGAACTCTTGGACAGTAACACGCTAATTTGTGGACCCATTGATCGTGATGATTCCCGAAAAGTGAAGACGCGCAATCCCGTGACTTTGTGTTGCCAAGCATGCTCGCTGCTTGATTCGCTCGCTTTGTTCGCGTTCAAACGTAGTGATGCCATCCCTTTAGATTTCTCCTGTGCATGTGGCTGTTTGCACAGCTATTACCAAACGACTTGCTTGGCGTGGACATTCGGGTCGCGCGGTGTCCGGCTGCAGGTAGTCAATATCAAAAACATGGCTTCTTGTTCGTGTGGAAAGGCCTTGAAGTCGTTCAATCGCAATAATTGCCAGTCATGTCGCCAGAGGAGAAGTCACAGTCGCCAGCGCGGCGCAAGAGCGACAACGAGAAGCACAGCTCAAGCGATGTAGCAGCAAAGCCTGATGAATCGAAGAAGGGCAACCCATATCTTGTGCGTCAATATCACCAATTGCAGCTCTACGTGGAAAGGCTAACTCTTGGAAGCGCGTCTTCAAATATGCAGATGGCAAGAGCTGGGCGCTGAACATTGTCGCCTTCATCGCTGCAATCGCTGCTGGCACATTGCTGCCCTTGATGGACCTTATATTTGGCAAATTTGTGACCTCGTAAGACACCCAAATTGCTGGTCAGACTTGCACTGACCTTGGGCTTCCACCTCTGCAGCTTCACCGGTTTTGCAGTCGGTTCCCTCTCGCCTGCGCAATATCGCTCAGAAGTCAACAAGTACACGTACGTCAGTCCGACTTGACATGCAATCCAACAATACTAACGCTCATAATTAAGTCTCTACTTCATCTACCTTTTCATTGCGAAATTTGCAACTGTGTATATTCATAGTGTATGTATCGTATCCCTCATGACTGCTGGTGTGGCTCACGTTGAATAGGTCTGCATCTCCATCGCCGCCATCCGGACGACGAAAAGCTTGCGGATCGACTTCATCAAACACATTCTGAGGCAAAATATCGCGTATTTCGACTCTGACGCAGCTGGCTCGGTCACCACCCAGGCTACCACGAACGGCAACAATGTCAACAATGGAATATCCGAGAAGCTTACATTGACGATTCAAGGAGTGTCGACTTTCGTCACTGCTTTCATTGTGGCTTTTGCCGTGCAATGGAAGCTGACACTAATTACCATAAGCATAGTTCCCACCATCATCGTTGTCGTGGGACTTTGCATTGGCGTAGACACAAAGAATGAAAACGAGCTACAGCCCATATATTCCAAGGCTGGATCTCTTGCCGAGGAGGTCTTCTCAACAGTCAGTACGGTGCACGCGTTCTGGCTCCAGCCTCTCCTCTCGCGCAAGTACGACACATATCTCGACCAAGCTATGACGGTCGGCCTGCGAAAGTCGCCTACATACGCAGTTCTTTTCAGCACGGAGTTCTTCTGCGTTTATTCAGGCTATGGTCTCGCATTTTGGCAAGGTACTTATTGCTGTAGTTACTTGTTTGATGACTAGTACGCTAAGATGTTGACACTAGGTATACGCATGTACTTCAGTGGCGAGATCCGCGAGACTGGAGACGTTTTCACCGTTATCCTTGCCGTTATTGTCGCTGCCACTTCAATGACCACGATTGCTCCGCAGATCTTGGTTTTCACCAAAGCTGCCTCTTCTGCCGAGGAGATATTCAAGACGATCGATCGAAAGTCGGAAATCGACCCATTGAGTGAAGAGGGACACGTACCAGCAACATGCGAAGGAGTTATCGAAGTAAAGGACATCACATTTGCCTACCCTGCTAGACCAGATACTACAGTACTCAAAGGGTTCACATTGTCGGCTCCTGCGCACAAGACTACAGCCCTTGTAGGGTCCAGTGGATCCGGCAAGTCTACCATCATCGCCTTACTAGGTATGTGTCGAGCGAGCTCTCTTGTTGTCATGCCTAACCATTGCCAGAGCGTTGGTATGATCAGCCAAGTGGAAGCATACTCCTCGACGGTATCGACATTCGGAAACTCAATCTGACTTGGCTCCGAACTAATGTCCGTCTCGTGCAACAAGAGCCAGTACTGCTCTCTGGTACCGTGTACGAGAACGTCGCAGCAGGCCTATTCGGCACCGAGAAGGCCGATTTACCTGAAGCGGAACAGCGCGCATTAGTCGAGAAGGCTTGCAGAGATGCATATGCCGACGAGTTCATCGAGCAGCTGCCCAAGGTGCGGAACATTGGCAGTTCGTCTAGACAAGGCTCGCACTGACTGAACCTAGGGCTACGATACTCAGCTCGGCGAGCGTGCCTCGAACCTTTCTGGTGGTCAAAAGCAGAGAATTGCGATTGCACGAAGCATCGTCTCTCAGCCAACGGTCTTGCTTCTCGACGAGGCCACTAGTGCTCTGGACCCAAGGGCGGAGAAGATTGTGCAACAAGCGCTCGATCGAGTGTCCAAAGATCGTACGACCATTGTAATTGCGCACAAGCTTAGCACAATTCGCCAAGCGGACAACATCGCAGTGATGGCAGATGGTGTGGTTGTTGAGCAAGGGACACACAACGAGCTGCTAACTTCGAACGGCGCATATAGTAAGTGCTGCTGAGGTTGAGAAAGTAGCTTCCGGGATAGCTAACAGTCACAGCTCGGCTAGTTAAGGCTCAAGATCTGGGTCAGTCTCAAGACGACGAGGAAGTGGACGAAGAACATGCAGCCGAAAGAGTCGCCTTGGTCCGAACACAGACTCGTGCGTCTGGAGCTGAGCAGGCCACCGATAGGGCAGCCAAAGATGGGATCAATTACAATCTCACCAATTGCGTGTTCATCGTCTTGAAAGAGCAAGGCAACCTCTGGAAGTGCTTCGTCATCCTAGCGATCGCAACTCTCGCTGGTGGTAAGCTGTCACCAGTTGCTACTCGAACGTTTCGTTAATATGTATTAGGCGCAACTTATCCAGCACAAGCTATCCTCTTCTCTCGCGTCGTGGAAGCATTCCAACTCCCGGCAGGGCGAGGAGTCGATCAAGGCGACTTCTACTCCCTGATGTTCTTCATCGTGGCCATCGGCAACCTCCTCGTTTTCGCGTCTGTAGGATGGGTAAGCAATATCGTTGCTCAGCATGTGTCTCGACGATACCGTTGCGAGATCTTCGACCTTATCCTTAAGCAAGACATGGCGTTCTTCGACGATGAAGCAAATGCAAGCGGCGCGTTGGCCTCGAATCTCTCAAGCTACCCTACGAATATGTTGGAGCTCCTCGGATTCAATCTAATGCTTATCTGCATCAACATCGTAAACATTCTGTCGAGCTCGATCTTAGCCATTGCCGTTGGTTGGAAGCTTGGATTGGTTGTTGTCTTCGGAGCATTGCCGCCGATAGTGTTTGCTGGGTACTTCCGGATTAGACTCGAGTTCAAGCTCGAAGAAGATACAGGGAAGCGCTTTGCTAGTAGTGCTGCATTGGCTTCCGAGGCTGTTTCTGCCATTCGAACAGTGTCGAGCCTGGCTTTGGAGCGCCACATTCTTGATAAGTACCGCGAACGCTTGTCAGATGTTGCATTGAAGTCGATCAAAGCCTTGATATGGACGATGTTCTGGTACTCTCTGACACAAAGCATTTCGTTCCTCGCCATGGCGCTTGGCTTTTGGTACTTCCGTCCCTCACTAAAGATGGCAATGGCTAATACTACACAGGTATGGTGGACGATTGATCAGCACTGGCGAGTATACAACAACCCAGTTTTTCACCGTCTTCATCGGCGTCATCTTCTCCGGAGAGGCGGCAGCATCCTTCTTTTCGTACACCACCAGTCTTACGAAGTCGGCCACAGCAGCCAACTATATCTTTTGGCTGCGAAGATTGAAGCCGGCCGTCCAAGAAGACTCATCGAAACCACCTTTCGATGACGAGAAGGACAAAAGTCCTGCACATATCGAGATTGAGGACGTCGCATTTGCATATGAGTCTCGGCCGCATGCGAAAGTGCTCGAAGGCATTGATGTGGATGTAGGTCTTCATCGCCTTGACGACCTCGATGATTACTGATTGCGCCCAGGTCCGCCCAAGTAAATTCATTGCCTTCGTCGGCGCAAGCGGTTGCGGAAAGTCAACCATGATCTCCCTCCTTGAGCGTTTCTATGACCCAGTATCTGGTCGCATCTCTTGCGATGGTGTCAATATCCTCGATCTATGTCCTAGGAAATATCGTCAAGACGTCGCTCTCGTGCAACAAGAGCCTGTCCTATACCAAGGTTCTGTACGGGACAATATTGCTATGGGTATTGAGACCGAAGTGACAGACGCGCAAATTGACGCCGCAGCAAATCAGTCCAACATCAGCGACTTCATCGCGTCGTTGCCCGAAGGACTCGGTACGCTGTGTGGTAACAGAGGAACGCAATTGTCAGGTGGTCAGCGTCAACGTATCGCTATAGCGAGAGCACTCATTCGAGAACCAAGATTGCTCCTTCTTGACGAAGCGACATCCGCCCTCGATACCGAGTCTGAGAAGGTCGTTCAAGTCGCGCTCGAGCAAGTGAAGAGCGGAAGGACAACGATTGCAGTAGCTCATCGTCTCAGTACTATCAAGGACGCCGACTTGATCATTGTGTTTGCGAGAGGAAAGATTGCGGAAAGCGGTACGCATCAAGAACTGTTGTCGAGAAGAGGTGTGTATTATGAAATGTGCCTGGGTCAGAGTTTAGATCGAGCTATCTCGATATAAAAATTAACAGGGGTAATTCCCCCACTCATGTACCTTGTAATATATAGACAGCCCAGTGAAAGAAGAGTAGTATTCTCAAACGGTACATTGCTAAGACAGGGCTTGCAATTTACTCATCCAAATATGTTACAGTGCTTCTTTCCGTCAATGTCATTGCCCGCATCATGCGAACTGACGCCACAGCAGACATAGTACGCCGAAGATGTTCAATCATTGCCGGGAGACATTGAACAGTGGAAATAACTTGTATCCGAATCTTACGTGCCCTCACTCTTACCAACTCTGTTCATCTATCGCTCATTTCACTTGTCTTTCCATTCACTTGCAACATTACATCTTTGCCGTGTTCGCTCAATCTCCCTCTCTTCTCGAAAGTCATAGTTCAACAAAGCGATAATGACAAACCCAAATGGATACAGTCAACACCACCGTACCAGACACAACTCAACGAGGCAGAAGCGCTCTTCGATGAGGGCAATATGGAGGCATGCATCGAAGCGGCAAAAGCAAGCTTGAAGTATGCATTGCTCTTTCATGGTTATACACCACGCTGACACGCGACAACCATTTGTAGTAACCACACTCTGCCTTGACGTTACACCATCAAGATTTGCGTTCTCGTGGCCTGCACTATCGGTGATTGGCGCGATGCCGATATCTACAGGCTGACTGCCGAGCAAGCCTATTCAACGGCTCTGAAGGACGCGACAAGGAAGCAGGATACCCTCTCTAGAGGCACTGAAGGAGCTGCGAGAGGACCTGGACAAGTTGGACGACTTCCGACGGGAGGATTTGAACGCACTAGCCGGTGTCCACGTCTTGGAAGGTGATGAATACATGGCAGTGAACGAGGACAATAACGAGATCGGCGACGAAATGGACGAAGACAACGAGGAGACTGCAGCAGGGCAGATGGTGGTTGCGCAAGCTGAAAATGATGTTGAGGTCATGACCGTGTCTTTGCACCTTCCTAACTGCACTACTACTACAAGAGAGGACCTCGTTCCCAGCACTTTCTCCGCAGCCGCCCCTGCCCTGCCGAATGCAGCCCATAGCGGCTCTAATCGTTGTTGCATCCGAAGAAGATACCATTTCGACTTCGTCCGCACCGAAGTTCCGTCATAAGAAGAGCGCCCGATTCAACAAAGACGGTGCTTCCTAGGCTCAATAGCTCGACAGGTTGCTCGGGCAAGGGAAGCGGATCCGCATCTCGTGCGATCCTCCTCGATATCGACTGGACCGAGCAGGAGAAATGTTCGATACGAAAGCAGCAGTGCCGTGGACGAAGCTATAGAATGTGCTTATGTCATGCGCGCACGGTTCACCGTATGAAGCTGATTGTGGAATTGTTCCTTCGTGCACGAATTGTACAACAAAACAGCATGTCCTGACATCCGCTACTTTTGCAGCCAAGATCCATCTTCCTGAACGCGTGTTTCTCTATCCTCACGTCGCGCCCGATGACCAGAATGGCAAGCCCGCCATAGCGAGGAGCTTCGCTGGGGTCCCCGTACCACGAATGCCACCACGACCACTCGTCGAACATCCATGATTTGCCCATCAATAAGAGCGTGTCTTCAGGCCTTTAACATTATTTCGGCAGCTATGTGGCAGCCAACCTGCCTCCATCGCGCCACATTGCGCTGAAGATCTGAAGCACGTGGTGCTGCATCACCGTCCACCAAAACAGCCAAGGTGTCTCGGAATCTCGCTTCATCCAACTACGCTTCCGTAGCAGCCACAGCACCCTTGCGGCGACCATCATAGCGGAATGCGACCTTTTGCTGAGCGTCTTGTGTGCTTCAATCATGCACCCTAAGTACCCTTGTCGACCGCTAGCGTTAGTTTCAAGGACGTAGATCTCGTCCGAATGGACGCATTTCTGTTTCACGGACAGCCATCCGCGAGACCGTGATAGCCGGCTCTCAGCGTGACCGGACCCACACATGCGTACATTGGAGACAATGTGTGCTTGAGACGAGTACCCCAGGCGGTAAACTCCCAAGATGCCAAACCCCATTGAAAGTATTGGCATCACCAATTTTTCAGTGCTTGCCCTTACTCTCCGCTTTCTTGGGAGTCGCAACCTCATGTAAATCAGGCTACACTGTCTATTCTCCCTCCGTTGATCGGTGCCATTTCTTTGATCCGTAGTCCTGGCGACAATTTTGCAACGCAGTCGAGAGAGCAGCTAGGTTAGGACTTCACGTCACAGGTCTTCATAGTACTCTCGATAATACAGTCCGAGAGATGGCTCGGTACCAACTCCTACGACCTTCGCCTGTCAAGGTCTTTCCCAGACGGGTTCGACGAGAAGATGCAGCCGCAAGCACTGCACCCAAAGCGCAGGAATCAGAAGGTCCCAAATCGCCCGAGTCGCCTCACAGTCCGCCGGGTGGGAGAGATTCTGAGTCCGAAGATGAAGCCGGCGAGCCACCATCGCTAGTCGAGAGCAAGACAGCTATATCATCGGTCCCACCACCTCCACCTCCACCACTTGCGCCGTCGTCTTTACCAGCATCATCGGTTGTGAGCAGTCCTCCGGCGGTCTCGAGCGCAGCAGCGGCTCCGCAATCCTCATCAGCTTCGAGCAGCTCTGCTGTCACAACGAGCACGCCGCCAAACGTCCCTTCAGAGACACCCTTGCCGTCGACCCCAGCGTTCACTGTCAGCTTCACCTCGCAAGGAAATCAAGCAGGAGTCCCTCAAGTAACGGGGACGCCATCTTTGGTCGTCAGCTCACGTCCGCCAGTCACGACAACACCAGCCCCAAGTTTCTCAAGCATCGTCGTGAGGCTGTCCAGCTCGAGCTCGAACTCTTCGCCAACTTCCTCACCAACCTCGTCGTCTTTCCCAACGTCATCAATGAGTCTGGCACCAGCACAATCGGAAACTGCGGGGCAGCAAGCGCCGCAACGATCTCGCCCACAGGAGGAGAGAACGCTAATCACAAAGGGGGCTGCAGCGGCTGCCATCACGTTAAGTATTCTGGGTACGCGTCGCCATGTACTCGTTATCCATTACCTTGCTGACCAGATAATCCAGGCGGTCTAGCGATCGTCGTTGCAGCAATCATCTGGTTCAAGCGTCATAAGCGGCGACAGTTACAATACAACCGACGCCTCGCAGACGATGCCTTCGATCCCTCGAACACCGGTTCACTTCGCGCGCCCGAGACAGCTCATAGGTCCAACTCCTCCCCAATATTCGGTGGCACCAGCGCGGCAGGTGGCTCGCATCTCACACGCTCCACCGATCGCAGCAATACTCTCTTCGGCGCTGCACCATACGAACGTCCCGAAACGGTCTCCACCGATCGCAACAAGTCACGCTTCCCCATTGCACCTCCACAAACAACGCCAAACCCCTTTGCCGATCCTCCATTGAACAAGGCATACGATGTCCTAGCTGGGCGACCTCGGTCCACTACGCTGACTAATCGGGGAAGCTGGGTCAAGAACCCCTTCAAGGACCCAGAGAGCGAGCGATTCGATCCATTTGGCGAGTTACAGGAGAAGGCCAGGCGGGAGAGGAGGAAATATGTTGAGGAGTCGATGAAGCAGGCTGAATTAGCACGGGAAGCGGAGTTGATCAAAGAATATGAGACTAAGGAGGCGATGGGCTTGGGTGTGCCTGAAGGCTCGAAGGTGAGGAAAGGAAGTGGTGTTACAGTTGAGGGACTGGGGGTGCTAGATCGAAGTGGTGGGAGTAGTGGGTATCGGTGAGATAAACATGGAGAAGTGTACGCTAGGTTGAGATGTAATTGAGGAGCCAGCGTGGGTGCAAACGCTTAGAACAATAAACCACGATCTTCGTCCCGTATTCACTCACCACAGTCATTGCCAGCACGTCCCTGCCAGATATCCTCATTCGCACCACATCTCTCATCCACCCCTCGCGAGCAACTAAATCCGCTTCTCATCCCCATCAAACCTCGGGTCCCTCGCATTCAACTCATCCCTATACTCAATCCTCACCTCCTTCTCCACCCCATCCTCATCCACCATCAACGCGCAATTCGCCCCAATCAAATGCCACTCCTTCTCATCAAACGTCGTCGGCTCGCTCGCCACAATTGTATGTTTCCCAATCTTCTCGTCCTCGTACTGAGCCTCCATGTTCACGATATCCTTACTATCCGGGTGGCCCGGGTACTTTGTGTTGAGCGTGCGGCCGGCAAATTCGGACCAGTATAGACTTGGAGGCTGCTGGGTGGCGTGGTTGCGGAAGCGTATGGCGAGGAGTTTAGTGCCGTCTGTGGTGCAGAAGTTGAGGGAGTTGGGGACGTTGGACGCGCCGAGTTTGGAGTGTTGTAAAGTGAGAATCTGGAGGACTGTTTTGTGCAAGGCGACAAACATTGCTTTCATGGGGTACGACTTGTCCCAAGTGCTTTTGTCGCCGTGGATGGTCAGGTTGGTGATGTAGAGTGCTGCTGCGTGTTCGGAGTCGGTGGATCCGAGGACGTTGCAGTATGCGTCGAAGGACATTAGGTCAGTCATGTCGCGGCGGATGGCGGCGAAGTTGGAAATGACGCCGTTGTGCATGAAGACGTGGCGGCCGAAGACGAAGGGGTGCGAGTTTACCTGCGTGACGACGCTGCCGCTTGATGCTCGGATGTGTGCGAACACGCATTGTGTTTCGGTGTTCTCGCAGAGGGACTTGAAGTTGAAGTCGTTGACAGGTGGGGATTGAGATTTGTAGAGGGCGGGTCGCGGGCCCGTGACGTGCTTAACATACGACGAAGTAGCTTCCGTGTACCCTGAGATAGAGATGAGAAGTGTCTTTTGCGGTATCGGGGCCCAACGCCCTGATGTCTTTCACGAATCGACCTCGATACCTTTTCAAGAGAAATGGCTGCACGTCTTGCTGTACATCACCTCCCTAAAAATCTATGCAAAACGTAGAAATCATATGGAACGTACAAGCAATGCCCAGTCCATCCATGTTTAAGAGCGAGTTCCGCATACGAAGCAGCTCATCAGACGTATGATCGAGATCTTTGTCCTTGTCGTGTGGAAGCAGCTTAGGTAGATAATGTTCGGAACATTGCTTGCTGATGGAGTTCGCAGGTGTCATCAAGACATCTGACAACAGACATGGCTCGGTCGGAGAGATGTACGCAAACCAGCGACACATGATGTAGATCCGGGACGTCTATGACGGATTGGTTTTGATATATTTCCGCGTGCTCTCGGAAGAGAGGGGATCGAGTTGCTTTATGCTTGCAATATCCGCTAAATTAGAAGTGTTGTACAAGTGTATTTTGCTCTAGAAGAAGCGGTTGCGATGGCGTAACGCCTCTCTACGTGCACGCAAGTGATAGGGTAGACAATTATGCGAGATGCATACGATGTAGGGCAACAACAGGTTGGTAGAAAAGAAAGGACAGATGGACTTGAGGAACAGGGAAGTGGTAATGGAGTGGAAGAAAATATGCACCCTCAAAAATGCCCCGGCCTGTTTTGCTGTCCTGTTAGCACATGCTCCACTTGAGATCTTTCTTGCTGAATTATCTGGGTAACTCTTACCAAGGCTTCGAAGTTGGTATGAATGTGTTGGAGTCGTGCGGTCGATCGGCCGTGCGGGGCAAGTACATGTTGAAGTGGGGCAGCTCATCCTCGATAACGTGTTCCACCAGTCATCCGCCAACACCAGTCATCCGCCAACACCAGTCATCCGCCAGCGCCAAAAACCACCAAAAATGACGAAAATTGCAAGTCAAGATCTCAACAACAGCTAAGCAGAAATGTCTAGATCTTTGATTCTGCCTCTGTATACCTCTTCCGAGACTTATACTAGAGTCCTAGACTTTATACTCAAGCGGTTATCAAGATAGCTAATTTTGGGGGCCAGAATTAGGCCAAAATCTAAAATCTTAAGATTTACGGGTTCAGTTTCTTCTATACTTATACAGTGTACTCTAGGGAGACGAAAAAGACTAAATTGAAAGTCTTAGGTTTTTTTTAAGGCGTTGTCGAGATCTTGACCTGCAATTTTCGTCATTTTTGGTGGTTTTTGGCGCTGGCGGATGACTGGTGTTGGCGGATGACTGGTGGAACACGTTAAGGATGCCACGATTGGTACGCGCCAGTGTGCACCTTTCCTGCACACTTCGTATGGCCTTTGGGCCCATAGGTTTAAGAGAGCAGATAGCTCTTCGCCTAAGCTTTGAAACAAAGCATTCATACCATCGCTGCTTCGAGCATCATCTAGCCACTCTTGGATGAATGTCTCAGCACATCCTACAAAAGTCCCAACACTCGACCACCATAATTCATAGGAACGACTATGGAGCTGTCAAGCTATCCGAATGTGATGGAAGTTTTCAAGGCAGCCGCGGGTGCGGCGCAGATCGGAGATCCGATATCGATGCGTTGACCGGGCTATCAGATTGCATCGCAGTCTGAACACGGACAATACCTTCGTCTTTCACGATCAACCAGCGATGATCCTCGCAGGGTTGCTGCCGGTGATCGATAGTCGATAGGTTCTGGCCACCATGGAATTATCCCATTCTCGCTTGTGCCTGCACGATCAGCAACTTGATCAAGCCCAAGTACTGTGCTAAATCATTGTCGCGATCACAAAGTATCAACCTTTCCAGCTTGCTTTCGAGTTACCTGACATGGTCAACTTAGTCTCACAAACATTTGCAGGGACTGGGCCGAAAAATCATTGCTTTTGCAAGGACTGAGCGAAGAAATCATTGCTTTTGCATGCCATGAAATTTTTGAGCGACTTCATGTCTCGGCTTCGCCGCAGAAGCGTACTAAATGTACGCTGTGTCGCTAGTGTATTCTTTAGCTAACAATCGAGGCGTGGCTTTACGTGGCGGTAGTGCTGATCCTAAACTTGAGAGCAACACTTGCATAGCAGCGTCAAAAGTGTATTTGACTAGGTAGTAATTAGTAGGCTTCGCAGGATCAAGCAAGGTGCAGCAGTGGACGTTGGCATTGCCCTATCAGATCAGCGTCACGTGCGTCTACGGCGTGTGAAAGACGAAGTCACGATAAAGTGAAACATGGAAAGTACATATCGTCTTCATCATCCCATACAACCTGGGTACTCTTGCTTCACCTCACACATCCTCATGCGTACTCTGCTCAGCATTTTAAATTTCATGTCTCCACCACCGGGCATGTCGCACTCATCATCAGGATCCACGCGCCATCACGCTAAGCGTGCTGAGGCTCAGCGTCAGCCGGGTGCAGTGGCGCTGCTGTTGGTTGCAGCATTCGGGGCGTTACCATGAGAGCTCAGCGATGCCATTTGTTCTGGAAGATGTGGTGCGTTCCATGCATATCATCCTGGGATACAGTTACCCGTTGTGTTCGATGCTCGTGCTGACTGGCGCAAACGTCGCACTCGAAGACAGCCTTGGCGCAGTCCTAAGGCCTGCGCAGGAGATCAGCACCGCCCAACCGCGCATGACACTCACTCCCTGGTAGACGAGGCAGACACTGGAGAAGTCCATAGTCAAGGCAATCCATCCGGTCAGGAAGCATTAAGACAGTTTCGTTATGTTTCGCTTGTCACGGAGTACCTTGTCCCTTTGACTTGGGGCACAGGCCTTTTGTGAAGCAGGGACCGCAGCACTCTTCCCTAGGACCCAGCTTCTACGACCAGCAGACGCTCGATGCCGTCATCTGCTTCGTGTTGAGAGGCTCTGTGTGCAGAACCACAAATAATATACGCGAAGCACCCACAGCTTGACGCGCCAACGCCTCTTATCATGCCCAGCGTGCTACCGAGGAACGAATCAGTCGGGGACAACGATCAGGCAAGCAGCAGAAGAATGCATCAGACGACCGCTTTCCTACAAAAGATGCGAGGGGCTCTGTGCTTCCCCATTGCGCCGCCAAAAGCAAAATCACTTCGATCCCCGGATTTTCTCAGAGCGGCTTTGACAAATGGTTCGCTTGCTTGACAAGCGTTTGCGACCACCCGTTAAGCCTGTCCGAGGCTTCGGTTTTGCGAATTTTTGGGTCATTTTATTCGTTGGAGAGATGAGCCGGCAAACCAGTTGCAAGTACCGGAGCTGTCAGCGACCACACGACTGGATTACGTTTTCTGGAGTGTCGTATGGGTGGTGAGGATCTGGACCTATACCAGTACCTGATCCAGGCGCACGTTTCTGTCGCACTTCTGGCGGACTCCGCTGGCTTCGACGAGGCAAAGCGGCTGGGGTGGCTAAGAGCCACCGTCCGGGCCACTAGCTGGATGTGCTGCGTGCTCATTCGTGCGCACTCGTACAACGAGCGGGGTCGCGGCGAAGTGGTGAGGCCGGGGTGTGCTGAAAAACTCTGTGCCGCATGCCGACGATCCATGTCCAGAGCTATGGGTACATTCACTATGCCGTAAGCCGTTAGCTGAGGCCAATCGTCTAGGATAGGACCAAATCGCTTTCGCCGCCTGGTCGCATCGCACGCTCACCACCGTCGGGGTCCACCAGCAGGGCCTTGGAGATGTCCCGCGCTTGCCAGTCGTATAAAGTCCGCGCCATTCATTCCAGCACGCTGGCTTGATTAAGGGCGATCTCAACCTCCCACAACTCCCAAGCCCGCCTCTACGTTCACTGACATCAGTGCGACTTGTTTTGTAGCTTCGGCTCACCCTCCTTCCCCACGCAACAAATAGTCGACTCCCCTGCACCAATCTCGACTCCCAAGCAATAATCTGCCTCAAGCGACTTGACCTCACGCGACATAATTCCCACTGCCTGAGCGACAAAACCCTTTGCGACCATGGCTGAAGAGAAGAAGTACTCGGGCGAGTTCGTCCGGGAGAGCTCTCGTGATGGAGATATTCAAGTAGGAAACATGCACGACAACTCGGACGATCTGCAGCGTCATCTCGGTAATCGTCAAATTCAGCTCATCGCTGTCGGTGGTTCCATCGGTACGGCGCTGTTCGTGAGTATTGGTGGTGCCCTCAATAAGGGAGGTCCGCTCGGCCTGCTCCTCGCCTACACCGGTTACTCCTGCGTTATCGCCCTCGTGAACAACGCAATGGCGGAAATGGCCACTTTCATGCCCGTCTCTGGAGGTTTCATTCGTATGGCTGGCCATTGGGTTGATGATGCTCTTGGTTTCATGGCCGGATGGAACTTTTTCCTATACGAGGCCTTGCTCATTCCGTTTGAGATTACGGCGCTCAACATCGTCCTACGATTCTGGCGAGACGACATTCCCGTTGCTGCAGTCTGTGCTGCGGTCATTGTGCTATATGCGTAAGACCAATCTCTCGTTCTGGACCCCTGAACGTATAAGAACTGACCTTTGTAGTGCTTGCAACGTCCTGGCTGTAAAGGCTTACGGCGAAGCTGAATTTTGGCTCTCAGGTGGCAAGGTCTTCCTCATCTTGATCCTGTACTGCTTCACCTTCGTCACCATGGTTGGTGGTAACCCACAGAAGGACGTCTATGGTTTCCGACATTGGCGTGAACCTGGCCCTATCGCAGGAGCTACCGCTTTGGCTCGTTTCGAAGGCTTCCTCGGCGCACTGTGGGCTGCCTCGTTCTGTATCGTCGGTCCTGAGTACATCTCGATGGTCTCTGGTGAAGCCAAGCGCCCTCGCGTCTACATCAAAAACGCCTTCAAGACTGTGTACTTCCGTTTCGGCGCTTTCTTCATCCTCGGCGCTCTTTGCGTTGGTATCGCCCTGGCCTACAACGATCCCGAGCTCGTCAGCGTCCTTGCGGCTGGTGAGAGCAGCGCTGCCGCATCGCCCTATGTCATCGCCATGAAGAACCTCAGGATTAGTGGTCTTCCCCATCTCGTGAACGCTCTCTTGATTACGAGTATCTTCTCGGCTGGTAACACCTACACCTACTGCGCCACCCGCAGCTTGTACTCTCTTGCCATCGAGGGGCGTGCGCCCAAATTCCTGCGCAAGTGCACCAGAAACGGTGTCCCGATCTACTGCTTCCTTGTGGTCATGATCTTCCCGTTCCTCTCGTTCCTGCAGCTATCAGACTCTTCGGCTAAGGTTCTGACTTACCTCACCAACATCATTACCGCTGGAGGTGTCATCAACTACATCGTCATGTGTGGTACCTACATTGCCTTCTACAGGGCTTGTAAGGCTCAAGGTCTTGACCGCAAGACGCTGCCATACTGCGGCTACTTCCAGCCCTACGGCACCATAGTGGCTCTGATCTTTGAGATCGTTGTCGTCTTCGTGTATGGCTACTCCACTTTCAAGCCAGGCAACTTTACTGCGGAAGGCTTCGTCACCTACTACACCATGGTCATCGTCGCTCCAATCTTCTTCGTCTTCTGGAAAGTTCTCAAGAGGACCAAGTGGAGGTCTCCCCACGAGGTGGACCTTGTCTGGGATGCTCCTCTCATTGATGCCTACGAGGCATCATTTATCACACCGTACGTAACTCCTGTGCGCGAACTGCATGTCAGACATTCACTAACTTTGTACACCAATTAGTCCGGTCGGCTTCTGGACCGAGATGCTCCAGCTTATTGGATTGAAGCGCAATGTCCCAGTCGACAAGCGAGCCGTTTAAGATACCCAATTGCTGCACCCGATTGCACGTCTCGAGACGCTCAATCAATATGCAATAATGTTACGATTCACATTGACTTGGGTAGACATTTGAGCCACCATCTAGGTTCGCTGGTACCGCAACACACAAAATCAAACACCCCATTCATTCGACCTGGCTTCACAGAAACATGATCTTGCTTTCGATTGAGCGGTTTACTCGACATGCACTCTTCCTATGCGACAACAATACCCAAGCGACATGTCAGATGGTGCAACGAATGAACATAAGTCAAAGCATCACAATTGCGGACTTGCCTGCCCAGGCGATCAATCTCTAACAGTGTTCTGCTTAATGGAAGAGCTTTACCATAGCCTCAACTGCTTCTTCCTTTGCGCCAAGCAGATTTACCACGACAGCATTTACAAGACGCAATGTCAATCATGTTTCCTAGATGCCTCACACGGCTGCGGCTGCAGATACGCGACATGCCGAGGACATATGCGGGTTTCGAGCCTGACGCGTTGTTTGAAACGATGCGACCTCGTGCGCGCCGCATATCTTGGGTCCGGCACCAAAGGCGGGCCATAAGTGCGTAAAATCCATAGTGGCGGCCCCTACCAAGGTTCGCCTTACGCCACTATCGCTTAGATATGCACATCGAATCATTCTGGCAATAACTCTGAGGGTCATTGCTGATGGTTGACAACGTTATCGAATGGTTGGCGTAAGCGGCTGATTACGTGGGGTAGCGTTCTGCAGCTTTCGGGTTGAGGCAGCACTCTCTGCTGAGGCGGCGTTCGTACCGCCCCCCGGGTATTGATGCTGAACAGTGATCGAACAGCAACAACGGCTTTTCCTGGACAAGCTCACGAATCGTTCGAACCAAATATGTGCTCCGAGCGAAGACCGCATTCCTGTACATCATATCGTCGCTCTTCATGTCCCAAAAGGTCGATGCAAGCCGGTCAGCCTCAGCCCAGCTCCTTGGCCGAGGCGCGCCACGTTCTTGCAGCACCACTACAATCTCAATTGCACGACACTCGGTCATTGTGATGCGCGGCAGGGACATCTATTCATGCACGATATTCGTGGGCACGATGGAGAATCGCGGTTAAGTTTTTGAATGCAGCTTTCACGCTCGGTCTTTCCCGCATTCTCCGCGAGTTCGAGCACCTGGATCAATGGACTACAATGGTGTTCCTGCGATGCCTCCATGATGATGTGCGGCTCCGCATCGCTAGACTGCTATTAGATAGTTTAAGCCAATGGCTTAGTGAAAAGAGAGAACCACGGGATAAATTTGCAAGAAGCGGACAAGTCGCACGACCGCGTCACCAACCTCCATGAGCGAAAGCTACGGGGCATTATCCTTCGAAAAAGTCGAAAGTATCGAGGGCCGGTAATCTAGGAGAATCGAGGTTACGGCGATGGCATTGAGATCACTGCAAGGAAGGACGTCACCAGGAAACAAAGTGCTTTTGGCGCAAGAGATGGGCAGAGGCTTCGCACAGCATTCGATCACATCCTAGCCACCGAACAACTCGGACCCCAAAGGTTGATGACCTGTCAGTATGGGGAAGGACAGGGCCGAGTGTGAAAGTTCCTGATCCAAATCTGTGCGCAACGGGGAAGCAGTGCCAGTTGCCGAAACGTTGAAGACGTGCTCATACAGCATACACCAAGGCTCCGTACAACTGCTTAGATCGCTATTCGCGCTGGGTTAGTAAGAGTCGTAGATTTATCTACTCAATGGCATAGTATCAATACGAGCATCATTCAGAGACTGTGACTTGCGCTCATGGCTTCGAGAAATGTCGTCGTGTACTGATCTGCACGGAGAGTCGTTTCACATGTGCCGGACTCTAGCATCCAACTCCAGTGGCACCTCGAAACATGAACCCTTCCACTTTCGTCCCAAAGTCCGACCACCGCATTTCCTCACTCCACGAATTCTCTACCATGATCACTCCACAATGCTGCCTTCCAGCCGAATTCCACTTGCGCAAAGGCACACCCCTGCACGGCATACCCAAAGAAGCAAAAATTTGCCAGCCGCTTCTGGTCTTAGCGCTTACAGGCATCTTCAGCCGCGATAGGGCCCAAGCGCGGGCAGCTTGACCAGTCACGACGTCAGCCAAGAGAAACGCGACAAGGGTGCCCGAGTGGGTGGTTGTGGCTACGCACGTGTGCGAGCGTGATTTAGGGTGCAGTGGTCTGAGTGGGGCTGTGAAAACGTGCCGTGGATTGGTTTGGGTCGCGTGAGGAGGATTGAAGGCTCTCGTACCACCGGGCGATCAGGCGTTTTTCCGGAAATCGCGCTAAGACGCATCCCCAGGAAAATCAAAGTGCTCAACACCATGATCTCTTGGAGAAGTAGAGTCTCTTTTCTCCACAATCACATGTTAAAATACACCTAAATGAAGACTTTGGATAGTTCTGATCTTCCTCTTTTTATCCGTACCGTCATTGTCGCATTTCGAGTCTTTTTAGGGTGTCGCTGGTCCTGCATTAGCAACTTGCTCGACATCGACAAGAGCACTGCGTGCAAGTTCTTCCAGCGCACCTAGGCGCTTGCTGGTGCAATAGAGGCTCCCAAGGACGATCTAGAGGCTCAAAATACACTGTTTTATCACCTTTTACTTCACTTGCAGCCATCTAACAAAGCGCGCGCATGGAGCTGCGCTTCGACGCATCCAACCTGGCTCAGAAGAGAGCATCTCTATGTGCAGCAACGTTCTCAAACACCGCCACTAGAACTGGGAAATTGCTGCAAATCACGAGAGGAAGCGGAAGGCTCTTGTGTCTCTTGATGCTAACGTAATTCGACGCGTTTGCCTTGATCCTAAGCACGCTGAAGCTGACCCTGATCACCCTAAGCCTATTAAGCGCCGCCGACAACCGCGCAATGTTGTTGCCTTTCTAGCTGCAGAGGTGCTGTCGCTATAAGGCGGGCTCGCGCGTATCTCCGGGTTTAACGATCGTATCAGAGGAAGCTAGAGGCAGTTTGCGAGGCTGGAGTGCTCAGGTAGGAGGTGCATGATGGAATGTGAGGAAAGAGTTGGCCAAAAAAGTGTGCGAGATAGGATTGTCCTTTTCTACGTTCATTCGCCCTTCGTTGAACAGATTCATCCTGAAGGGTGCCCCTTCAAGCTCTCTTCGTCCCATCACCCATTCCCAGGTCCTCCACACGCTCCATTTGCTCCCCCTTCGCCTCAGCATGTGCATCAATAATAACGCCATTCCTGACATCAATTTCAGTCTGATATACCGCGACTTCATCGCCATCTCCAAACAATGCAGCCACTTCCTCCAACGGCATGCCGTTCGTATCCGGGAACCACGTCCAGATGATGATCGCGCCGATGGTGCCAGGAATGATAAACACGAGGTAGAACTTCCACCCAATGGTGATGAAAGCCGTGGGTGCTGCTTGCAACCAGATAATATTTGTGAAGGAAATCGTTGCAACACCAAGACTCACGCCTTTGGCGCGTAAGTGCGTCGGGAACAGCTCACCCAGATATGCAAACTGCGTGCCATCGAGACACAAGCTGTACGGAACTTGGAAGATGTACAGCATTGCAACTGCCGCACGCAGCGCAGCGCCATTGTTGGAGGGCACGAACTCGGCGATGAGTGCAGCTTCGACAATCAACGTGGCCATGCAGCCGAAGATACCGATGGCGATGTACTTGTTTCGTGGGAATAGGTCGACAAGTGGGATCGCCATTGCGTTCAAGCCCAGCGCAAGCGTCAACCATGCCGCAGGATATAACAACTGCTGCACGGCGCTGAAGCCCAGGTTCTTATACAAGGTCGGGCCATAGTTGTTGATCACCAGCACGCCAGAGCACTGGATGAAGAACGTCGTACCAATTGCCAGGAGTGCGCGCTTGCGATATGATGGACGGCGGAACATGGTGATCCAGGACGAGTCTAGTGTGCGGTCAATTGTGATTTGCTTTTGGATTTGGTAGAATTCTGATCGTGCATAGTCGTTGTCGGGATCGCTGGGGTCGGAGTGCAGACGATCTAGGATAGCGCGTGCTTCGTCGATGCGGTCTTTCATGACGAGCCAGCGTGGCGATTCGGGGATCCAGTAGAGACCACAGAGAAGCATGAGGGGCCAGGCGGATTGCAGGGCGAGGGGTGGGCGCCAGGCGTTCGCATTGCCTGTGGAAAGTAAGTATTAAATTATAGAGAAATCGATCAAATTGCAGAGCAGACATACCAGAGTCCCAGAAAAAGAACCCGAACCCGACCCAACCTGAGACCGTGTATCCAAAGACGAGACAAACGGCGTGAATATCTACAAGACCGGCGCGCATCTTGACGGGAACAACTTCGTTCATCCAGATCTACGTAAGTCTGTTAGCATACCATAGATATCCTGTTATGAAACTGGGGACTCACAGGCACAGCAGCGAGAATCATGAATGCACTTGCGCCCGCTACGAATCTGAATGCGATGAACATCCCAATGTGTACACTTCCAGCAAGTCCCGCGCCGGATATAACAGCTAAGAGAGCACTCTGCAGCCAGACATTAGGTTCGTCTCACGGTCAAGATGATCAGTGTACCTACGAGGGCGATCGCCATCTTCCTGCCTAGCTTATCTGCTACGATTGGCAGTAGTAGCGTACCAATTACGCCGCCAGCCTGGAAAACGCCATTGGTCGTTGAGATGAGATCGGTGGCATCAGGGCGGGTATCGAGGTCGAAGTACTTGATGAAAGAAGGTTGGCCTATTAAGTTGTCAGCATGACATCTATTGAAGGATGAAAGTGGATATACCCAAGGTGTTTCCAATTACGGCGGCAGTGTATCCATAGGACATGGACCCAAAGCCGACAAACACGAGAATAAGGACGTTGAAGGCATTGATGCGTTGTCTGCCTGGTAGGGGCGACATGATTGCAGCGAGAATGACCTGCCCAGAATACGAATTGACAGAACTGCAAGGGGAAGGTCAAAGATTCATATACCGATCTCCCAAAATGCGGTCGACTCGCTCGAACCGTGTAAGTATTCTACAAGCATATAGCCTTCTCTGTGTATATCCAGCTCACTATCTGAAATTGGGGGGCAAAGTTCTCTAGCTTCAACTAGCTCGATGAAGAGGCGGTATTCAGTGCACGTCAAGTGAGCCTAGAACAACGCCGAAACAAGCTTCACAGATTCAATACACGTCAACCTGCGGGGAATCTGGGGTAGCGCAATGCGCCTGAGCAAGTCGTGTTCAGGAAAATGCTATCCGTCATGTTTATCGCGGAATAACCCCTCAAGGTAGTCTGTCCGAGCTCGTGGACCGGGATGTTGTGCGACTCGATAGTTCGACGTCGTGCTTATAGAACTGTTTAGCGAGCGAGGAGATCGGCAGTTGGCAAGGAGGTACCACGTAGCGATTCAGTAGCGAACGTGAAAGTTACGATTTCTGTGTCATGAATACGATGCGAGGTTTGACGATGTAAAATTCGCTCGAGACAGATAGTCTGTATTGTGCTTTCCCTGATACATGTGCCGTACAACATCCACACGCTGCCACCTTCGATGAGTCCATTACCATAGATGATCAAATGATGCTCTTGAGCTCCATCTCAATCTCCTTCGCATCATTCACATTGGACGTAACAAACGGCGTCGGCGTGATCAGTCGCTGCGCAAGCTGAAAAGCGAAATGCACCCCCAATGACAACAACAACATCGGCACAACAATGCGCCCAAGCACACGACCCCAAGATATTCTCCGCGTGGTCTCACCCTTCTCGTTCCCACTTTCATCAACATCTTGTTCCATAATCGCGCTATAACTCAACCGCCCAAGCCAAACATGCCAGACGAACAACAGCAGACTCGCAGTGATCAAACTAAGGACAGAATTCGAAGGCGCATACGGTGAGCGCGCCCTACGTCCGATGATCTCGTAGGTCTCGTCAATGTTTTGAACGACGATGTGAATGAGACCTGCTAGGACGGCCATAGCAGATGACGTGGCGAGGAGTTCGGAGAAGCTCATGCCAAGTCTCAGATACATTGGCGTTTGAGCCTTGCGTTTTTGCCAGCTGGTCGAGAAGGTGGTCCAGGCTTGCAGGAGCCCAGAAGGCGTGTCGCGGTCGGTTGTTGGTTGGGCCATGCTAGTAGTAATTATGCGGTGTAAAGTTTCGACTTAGGACCTGAATGAGCGGTGGTATGATGTGATGACTAGTATTCGTACCAGTAACCGTAGAAATAAGAGGTCCAAGATATTTGCCGAAACGAGAATGCAATTGCCTCGAGTGTTGATGATAGTGTGCTGTGTGGTGGATCTGATGGTGAAGCTCGATGTTTCGAAGTTACAGTGGTTGCAATATACAGAGTCCGAGGGCAGTTTGATGTAGCAATAGAATAGCCAGCGAGCGATTGCGTTGCGAAGATGCGGAAATCGATGTTGAGGGTGTTGTGATGTTGGTGTGTTTGATCCGATCAGGTGCCCTTTCTGCCCTTCAATGATGGAGCATCGACGACCAAGGCCTCCTCTCTGCCTTCTTCTGGCGATAAAAACAATAGAACCAATCTCAAAGGTCTAAGGAATCCCAGTATCGTCCTTTTGGCTTCCAACACTCTTCACGGAACGACGTCTCCCTCGAACCTTTCCGATCGCTGCCGCCTTCGCTGCCAACTCTTACGCGTCTAGCCCAAATCCAACGATAGTGCTAGAAATCAAGGCAAATTCCTTAAATAATTTCCAATCGCTTAAAGGGCTGTGCTATGCGTAGCCAGGCGTTCAAGCCCCTTGCGAGGTGCTGTTTTGTCCAACGAAGCACGGACTTGTGCTTCGCCGAGCGCCCCACTCAGCCTTGCGACAAGCAGCATGGGCGGTGATTGGTCACATTGTATGGCTTGGAGCACAACACTACGATCCATTATGTTGGCACGAGCGTACATGCGAACAGTTTAACGAAAATCTGGAGGCAACAATGCTCAATATTTTGGAAAGTTTCAAAATCTAGAATGATATTAATGCAATAGTATGGTTCGAATGTCCGCGTGCGCTAAATCGACAAGCTGAAAAGTAATCTATACATGCAGGGACGTGAACGTATTCAGGACCTATCAAGCAGGGTATCTCGGAAGCGACAGTCCAGTGTCCAACATAGCTGAAAAATCCCATGCTCAAACATCCTTTACCGTCCGAACCCTCATCGGATGCTGCTTGTACTCCTCTCCATCATACGCACCCTCATGCACCGTATCCAAGTTCTCGTATCTTCTTCTGCTCTTCCCCTTCTTGTCACCCTCCATGACCGCAACTTGACTGAATTGCCGTTCCAGCGGACTGACCGTGATGCCGTGTCCAATGCCTAAGCCCTGAACATGACCATCGACGGGTGTGTTTTGATATGAGAAATTACCACCCTTGTTCTCAACATTCTCGGCGTCTTCTTGCAGTGTGATACCGCTATCGGGTGTCCGAATGCCACCAGAAGCCTTAGGAGCAGGGCTCAGATGCCGTTTTGGCGACGCATATTCTTGGCCTTGAGGAGTGTCGTATGGTATGTATGCGGTCTGCGCTTGGCTCAGTAGTGCGGAGGGTGGGCCGGAGCACGGTACGTTGCTCTGGTATTTAGATATGAGTCCTGTAGTATCGCTTTCGTTGCCATCGTTGACGGTCGAGCTGTATGAATCTTCGCGGTGGTGTGAAGTGCGACGAGAGGTGTGATGCGAAATTGCGAGGAGAAAGTTGTCTAGCATGAGCACTGATGTGCGTCAGTATCCGGCGGTTCTCGAGGATATAGACCACGAATGAAGAGACTTACCAGAAATAAAGCAAAAGATGACGCTTGGTATAATCCATGCGCTTGCCGAGAATTTGAACCCACTTGTGGTCTTATTCCCAATGACTGCCGCTACGCCCACGATGATGAGGGCGAAGCCAACAACGACGCGATTGATCATCTCGCCGAATTCGATTTTCGACTTGTGCACCTTGTTGAACCAGTACATGACCGCCAGTACCAGCAGAGTAGCGCCAGCACCAATATAGAACTGCATGACCGTGGTGTTGAAAACATCGTAGATGCGCTCAAGGCGCTGTTGTGGGTCTGTCGCTGGAGCAGAAACGGCATTGAGTTTGCCCACCGTATCTGCGTGCGCTTCGAAGACGAAGACATTCGCGTTGTCGAACATGTAGCGGATCAAGCTGCCCGTTCGGTTGTTCCACTCGTCGGAGCGGAAACCATACGTAACGGTATAGTTCCTGATGGCGGTGAAGTTGCTTTCCCACTTGTAAGTGGAGTTCCAATACTTGGTTTCGAAGCGCGCATCGATGTCCCACATGCTACGGTTGAGGTTGCTTAGTAGGGCATTGATGTCACTGAAGCCTGCACCTGGGTCGGCGTAGTTGCTTGGTGCGAGGTTCCACATCCACTTGAGGCTCTGGACAACAGAGTTCCAGACTATGAGCGATGTGTTCCCTTCCACGCAGAGTAGTATGGCCATATGTAAAGGATAGTGTAGAAGCGACCAGACTTGTTGACGTACGGTCCCGAAGCGGTCGTGCGAAAGCTGATCAAAGTATAGCATCCAGAGAAGGTACTAAAACAGAGTGTTAGTCAAGCCTGCCTGTCCCCGGAGTTCTGACCGCACTTACCAGTATGATGACAGCCGCTACTACTGTTCCAATCTCAGTGTTATTATTCGTCGACTGTCCCTTGGTGATACACGCGACACTCTTGACCATACCAATGATGCCTTCCCCTATGATGATCAAAGTCAAGAGTTGGAGACGCTCGACCAAGTGCGTGTACTTGAAGCTGACAATGCGCCATACGATCGCGATGACAAAGATGAGAAGTCCTTCGGCAATAGATATGACAACCCTATCCACGTCAGCATTATCACTTCACGCGATAAAAAGACAAAATACCAAGGAATCTGCTCCTCCAGTCCGATTACTCCTCTCGGGAAAACAGCAATAGTGACACCATACCCCACAGCAGCAACGGCATGCACGAGCGTGCTGAGCCCGAGTGGGACCAACGTTTGCAGGAACATGCGCCCTTGCCACATGACAACTGCGTATTGGATTGCGATAGCTGTTCTGCTCACAACCATCACAATCGCGAAATGTTTATAAGACATCGAATCGTGGTCGTTACTATACTTGTCAAAGACTGGGCCGGCGAAGACGAAGCCTGTAAAGACACCGAATTGGATAGCTTTGTGTATACGATTCCAGACACAGTCAATGCTAAAGCGGACATCAAAAAGTGTTACTGAAAGCCATGTAAACCAGATCATGGTGAATAGCTTCAAGTAGTTTACGAGTGCTGAGAGTATTAGTGCGAAGTTTGGCAAGACTGAAGAGTCGACTTACATTGCGCGTCGGTGTGTTGGTGCATGGCAGTGAAGTATGCTGTAACCTGTTAACAAGAGCTCTGTTCCTCGACGCAGACCAAGCTACCCAGATTCGCAACAAAAAATAAGTCGTAGAATAGCTCGATCGTACTCGCTTCATGATGCTGCTTGTAGATGATGATATTCCCTCGACTTGTCCTTCCATTGCCGGCGAACGTAGTTGTGCCAGACGTGCTACTTCCTGTGTTTCTCGCGGTGTTCTTCTCGAGATCTGAGAAGCTGGATGATATTACCTCTCGAATATCGTCGTTAATCGGATTCGCAAGAAGAGGCAGGTACGATTTTCCGCCATCTCTTGAGTTTGTCGAGTCGTGAGAAGAGCTATGATGATGGTGCGCCTGCTCCTTCCGCCGCGTGCTGAAGTACCGCGCTAGATCCATGGATTCTGCGAACTAGACCTTGAGATAGATGACAGTGATAAGATATCAAGGTTCCGATGGATGTGAATAGGATGCTCGTGTTCATGGCCAAGCAAGATATATAATGATCTTGAATTCCTTCCCGAGACATGAATAAGCAACGTGAAGTATGCCAAGCTTCAGCGGCTCGCTGATAATAGTCATCAGAGAGTCATGATGGTAGGCAGTGAGCTTACGCCCCGAAACATTTACCAAAGAGCTGTGGTACATAGCAGGAAGGCTGTCCAACTGAAAGCCGACCGAGCGGCTTGAGGATAATTCGATTCTCATTGGACACCGCGTAGACTAGAGTGAAATCACAACCAATGTGCGCGAAGCTGACGGTTACAAACGCTAGCGGAAGTCGCATCAATCTGCCAGCTGGTATGCAAGGACTCCAATGATGGTTGAACAGAGGCTATTCTTGCTGTTTAAGCACACGGCCCGAGAACATGATTGGCTGCTCGTGCAGTATATCGTGAGCCATGCAGCGTAGATTGCAGGATAGGCCTTTGCAACAACGAATCTGATGTGCAGTTCATGTAAGGCAAACCGAGGTGGCGGCGGAGCTTACTGATCGCTGGCTTGGCAAAGAGAGCTTGGTGATCTTGCGAGGATGTCAGACTGCGGAACCAATTAGCATATACTGCCAAGAAATATTTAAGACAAGCCTCAAAAGAACCGAGGATGATTCCAAAGAGAGGCAGGCTGTGCTGAGCGCTTGCCACATGTTGCCCAACCTGACTGCGCTTCTTGTGGCAGAATCCCAAAAAGAGAATTCCATGCCTCGGCGTTGAGTAGGACAGCAGGAGGGCGTGTGAATCGGGAAACGTGTGATGACACTTGAAGTATGTGGTGTATTGACATTGCTGAGCTCGGAATGTTTCATCTCTGAGGTGTACCAACGTACTCGCTGACATCCTCGTCTGCTACATCGGACGAGCTGTCGTCCTCGTTCTCATCCTCGTCGTTCTCCTCGTAGTCTTCGTCATCCTCTTCATCATCTTCGTCATCCATGTGTGGCCAGCGCACAGGTGAATGTCTCGTCGCGCGATCTGCCTCTAGGGCGTCTCCCTCGCTCTTCTTCACCTTCGCCCTCACGCGACCTTGCCGACCTCTGCCTTCAAAGTCCAAGAGCCATGATAATTCCAAACCTGGCTGCCTTGTGCCACTATTGTCAATCGTCCAACTATAAGGCTCCTTGAGCACAATCTCAGCTTCGATGGTGAACCATCCCCAGCCAAGCTGTCGCACTTCGTAGGGAGGATCCCGCAGGACAAGCCGAGGCGGATGAAGCGTTGGATGCTGATGCCTGTTAGTGAGGTCAAGTAGGCAGAATCATACTGATACATACCAGCTTGACGCGCACTTCCTGAACAAGCTCCGGCCGCGAAATGCGCACAAAGAAAGTCCAGTCGTGCTGGTTGTCATCTTCCGCCCCACGCACCAGCCGATGCTTGTTGCCTATCAATATCATGACCCCTTCCGCTCCATCCTGAACGAGGCGAGTCCCTCGCTCGATTTCCTTTTCTATCCTTCTCTCTGCATACTGCATACGTGGTGGGGTATTTCTTCTCAAGCTTTTTGGCCAATACATTATCTGCTGAAGCTGTTGTGTGCGTTCTGCACATAGGACAGCCCGCCTCGAGATCGTACATTGGGTCGTAATTGGGATCAAAGTTGGTAAGATTGACATCGAGGCTTGTATGCTCGATTCGATTCGTAGACGATACGTCCGCCCATTGCGCCATGCACGATGCACAGAGCAGGTGGTTGCATTGGGTCCTCACAGGCGTGAAGAGCAGCAGCTGGCAGATCTGGGTGGTGCATTAGATTACCAGACCCACTGCACCTGAAGCCAGGACGTACAGGACAGAGGTCGTCGTGTGCTACTTCTTCCGTGGGCGCTGTGGCCGCAGCTGGCTCGACCATGGCCGAGCAATGTGAGCGAGAGAGGGAGGAGAAGACGCAAGACTTGGCCTCAAGGAACAGCGAGACGAAGGCAATATATAGTTTCCATCATGCCCAGGACCAGATGAAGCATCGTTGTTAATTGTGCCGTGAAGTGAAGAAACGTTATTGGCTTGGAGGCCATCAGACATCAGTCGCGCCGCACGAGCCATGATATTACGCGAAGATGCTGCACGTGATTTCGTGGAAGCGTGTCGTCCCATGCGCATTGTATCTGACGACTTCTCGGATAGACCTAAAGATATCGACTTCAATGTGTTGGTGGTGTCGAGATACACACGAACGTGAGGAGTAGCGCAGATAGTCATGAGAGAACAGATCGCAGCAGACTCGACGCTGTGGCTGGCTGAATAAGTCTTGTCGCACGAGGTTCCCATCGAACTGGAGCTTGTCGACGACAAACTGGATGCGAAACAAAGCGCAGAAGTGAAGGAAGCGCTCGCAGAAATTGCATGTGGCACATGAACAACGCTCGGTGGTTTTCAAGGAGCCTTGACGAGGGTTGTGCTATTCTTGAAATACGAAGCTTTTGTGGCGGCACCCAGCTACGCAACATGCCTCAGCCAGCCCAAGGGTCCACAAGTCTATGTGGAGCGTCGTCCAAGGGCTACGATGACACGATGACTTGAACATAGCGGCGAAGAGAACAAAAGTGTTCGAAGTGGTAGTCAGACTAGTTCGGAAGTCAGCTTTGTTGAGCGTGTTTCGCTGTCTATGCCGCGCTCTGCTTGCGCATGATTTCGAGGTTTCGAAATCCAACACGAAAACCAGCGCCAGGGATGCGCGCCAAATAGCACCACCACGCACGCGTCCTCGTGTTCTGGGAAGTGATCCACACCTCAGCCCAGAAGCGTCATTGGTTTTGCAAACAGCCCTTCCAAGCGCTAAGATCCCGCGCCAGCGTCTCAGCTTAACAAATTGTCTCGCCGAGCTGATTGGCCGTGCTGCAAATCACGGTTGTGGCTATGCCGGTTTCAGTGGCCAACTTCGAGACAGCACGCACGTCTCCCTTTCTCTGCCACCTACCACGTATTTTGTCCACAACGGCGCCGCCTCACATCAACACTCTTACCTGCCGTCACTAAGATCTGATCCCAGGAACGAAACCGGATAACTGACTGCTGTACACTGGAGTTCTGAACGATTGACGCGATGTTGTGGTTTAAGAAGCGCGAGGTCGACGTCGAGATGGAGGCGATGAGGGGCCAGAAGCCGCAAGGACCAGAAGAGACGGAATACAGGCCGATAAACTGGAAGAAGATATTCTTATCACCCAAATACATCCGTAAGACGCCTAATTTCGCCCTGCTGATTATGGCCATACTAACAACAGACAGCATGGCACATCATTGGTATCCTAGTCATCGTCGCAACAGCCTTGATCACGATAAAACACGATGAAGTTGTCGCAGTAAGTTTCGCATATCCAATATGTTATGCGCAAGAGACTGACATCGAATGCGCAGAAATTACGACCTTTCTCCGAAAAGGTGCGCGATCTGCCAGCAGGCTGGCTCATTCCGATTGCAATTCTTTTCGTCATTTCCTTTCCTCCACTCTTTGGCCACGAGATTATCGCCTTGCTCTGCGGTGTCGTCTACGGCCTCTGGATCGGCTTCGCCATCGTCGCTGCGGGAACCTTCATTGGCGAGATCGGAACCTGGTTCGCCTTCAAGCATCTCTTCCGCCGCAAAGCGCACGAGCTGGAACGCAAGAATCTCAACTATGGCGCACTCGCCCGACTGACGCGCGACGAGGGGTTCTGGATCGTGCTTGTCATTCGACTCTCTGCTGTGCCGTCGCATTTCTCAACAGCTGTGTTCTCAACGTGCGACGTCAAGTTCTGGCATTTCTTTGTGTCAACGTTTCTCTCGTTGCCAAAGCAGGTCGTGCTAGTTTATCTCGGTGTGCTGCTAGTTCAGAATAATGGCGGCAACAAGGACAATGTGATCAAAACGGTCATGTTCGGTATCGTTTTCTTGATCACGATTGCGCTAGGGATCTGGATTTATCTTAAGATGCGCGCCGTAAAGAAGGTCCTGTTGGATGAGCAGGAGCAAAGAAGAGTCAAGAGGGCTGAGGGAGTGGAAATGGTGCCGAACGTTAAGAGCGCGTTTGAGAGGAGATACGATGAGGATGCTGCGGCGGATTGGACAATGCAGCCAACACAGCCTACAAGAATGGTATAAAGGGCTGAGCCTCCGGCGTCTGCAAAGACACGCAGATATATAACGTATAAATGACATAATGAAATTCATCGCCCGCTATCACAGTTCTTGCACTGAAGTTTGAACCTCACGCCAAGCTTGCAAATTCAGGACCGTGAGAGCGCTCTGCATCAATGCTGCATCGTTGCTAGCACAATTGCTGATGACCTTAGTCGGGATGGGTAGTCCAGGATATTATTAGCACCTAGCAAGTGATCCCCACGATGCCGCAGACCCTGCCGTAGATCAATATACCTTGTTCACGCCCTTGACTTTCCCTACATTCCCGTTGGCACCCACACCCAGCCAGTCTCTCAGCTGTGGGTTCAGCGTCCTTTTCGTCTCATCACTCAGTCCAGCGGCCCAATTGACCTGTCCACGCAGGAACGGCGCATTATATGCACCAAACAGCAGGGCGCGATCTTGATCCCTGGTGATATTCTTGCCCGAGGTGTGCCATACCCGACCCTCCATGCAGATGATCGACCCTGCCATTGCTTCGAATGGTACAAGCATAGACTCGGCGTTCTCGGGCACATCATTTCGAGTCTGCCACTTGTGGGAACCAGGGATGTAGAGCGTTGACCCGTTCTCGAAAGTTGCGTCTGTAAGACACCTATAAATGATCAGCCGTCAGGCTTGATAATTCTGCATCCGAGAGATCATACCATATCACATTCAATCCCCAAGGAGCGACCAACGGATCAGGACACTGCAGACTCAGATCGCTATGTAAACCCATACTTCCACTTCCAGGCCTTGCTATGTTTGTCGTAAAGTTCGAGACAAGGAAGTCTTCTCCCAAAAGGCTTTGCACCATACTCACAGCTGTGGGATGCGAGATCAAGTCACGAAAGATCTCATCAAGCTCCATCAAATAGAATACTTGGACGTCGCTTTCGTTCGGATCGAGATGTGCCAGGTAAGTGTCATTGCCACGGCGTCGAGACTCTTCAGCAGCCTTCCAGAGACGATCGAGTGCTTGCTTTGCCTTGTTTGGTGGTAGCACATCTGGGATGACGCAGAAGCCTTCGTCGTCTAAATGTTGTTGATACTGGGTGAGATCGCGGCCATCTGCTTCAGGAAGTTTGGTGGATGTCATGGTGGATGCAGAATTGTTTGCTTTGACGATTGTGGATTCTCGATGGCGCCCATCTCGTTGCCCTTCTCTTCCTCCATGTCCTGGATTCGACTATTTCTGAGTCGACGTTGGAGAGTTGGGCATTTGCCGAGGGTGGGTAAGTCGAGGCGGGGCGTAAGGCGGAAGGAGCCGCTAACCTCTTCAAAGCCAGGGAATCGCCACCAGCATTTCCTGCCCTCGAGCTGACTTTCCTTCATCACACTTCACCACAAATTCAACAGCATGTCTATCTCGATGCATAACATATGCCAGTAAGTGGGCAACGGTCGACCGAGGCACGGGCTGAAACGAGTCGAGCCGCCCCCGGTGGGCTCACGAGAGGCCTAGATGCAGGTCAGCCCACGTGCATAAGCTTCATTGCTTGACCACTCAAGCCCCAGCCTTTACCATGCTTTATCAAACATCACCATCCTGATCTGGACAATGCGATGGTCTCCCTGGTCACAAGCTGACCGGTTAATATATCTACACATGCCGACCCAAAAGACGCACCAGTTGTAGATGAGATACAGTGACACAAGATCATCGGTTCCGGAGCATAATAACAGAAAGAGCATGGTGCACAAGATGAGTGCCACAGGGCTGGAATGTCTCGAAGATATACAGGCATTAATGGAGGTCTGGATCTCGTGCGTTGTACCAGGCTGACAGGCTACCCTGTCGAGCAAATATGTACCTCAAAATCGTCGCCGACCTAGAGGAGTATTTATGTGGGACTTGTTGACCGTTTTGTACCCCATATCCCCACAGATATCGATCCTTCCTTCCCGGCGGGATCATGGCGGAGAAGAAGGTACCCAACGAGACGGCTATCGATGTTGCCAGCGGCGAAGTCGAGTCGCAAGGCTTTGACCAGTCCGCTACGAAGAAGCTGCTCCGCAAGCTCGACTGGCACGTTATCCCTTTCATGTCATTGATCTACCTGTGAGTATCTCATGTTACCGGAAGCATGATCTGTGCTTACTCGTGCCTGAGTCTATGCTTCCTAGATCGGACCAACATCGGAAATGCACGACTGGACCATCTTGAGCAAGACCTAAAGCTCCATGGCCTTCAATACAACGACTGCCTGGCAATTCTCTTTCCATTTTACATTGCTGCTGAAATACCGTCGAACATCATGATGAAGCGGGCCAGGCCTTCAATCTGGTTAACCTTCATCATGTTTTTTTGGTCTCTAGCCATGATCTGTCAGGGCTTCGTGTCCAACTATTCTGGCTTGATGGCTACAAGAGTATTCCTAGGAGTGTTTGAGGGTGGGCTCTTCCCCGGGGTCAACTATTACATCAGTCAGTGGTATGTTCGCCACGAATGCGGCTTTCGCATGGCTCTATTCTTCTCGGCTGCAACACTAGCTGGAGCCTTCGGTGGCATCTTAGCTCGAGGAATCGCTGAGATGAATGGTGTTGGTGGCAAGGCAGCATGGGCATGGATCTTCATCCTTGAAGGAATACTCAGCATTCTTGTGTCAATGATTGCTTACTGGTGCATCTATGACTACCCGGACACGTAAGTCTAAGATCAATCTGCATGCATCACATATACGGATCCACCTTAGCTAACAAAGTACAGTGCCCGCTTTCTCACACCCAAAGAACGCGACGAAGTCGAGCGACGCCTCCGTGTGGACCACGGTCACCTTTCGAACGACTTCGACATGAAATACGTATGGCAGGCTATCACAGATTGGAAGATTTACATTTTCATGCTGATCTGCATGGCTGGATTCTGCCCGATCTACTCTTTCGCGCTCTTCCTACCTACCATCATCAAGAACATGGGCTACACAGCAAATGAGGCCCAGCTCATGTCCGTCCCGCCATATGTATGTGCATGCTTCTTCACCATCGCTGCAAGCTGGTACGCGGACAGAGTCAGGAAGCGAGGCATCTTCCTCATGGGCTTCCAGCTCATCGGCATCGCTGGCTTTTCCATGCTTGCCGCAACCGCAAAGCCGCGCATCCAGTATGCTGGCACAGTCCTCGCCGCGATTGGCATCTATCCTCAGATTCCTCTTGGCATGGCGTGGAACAGCGGCAACATTGGTGGCAGTCTCAAGCGCGGCACTGGCATCGCGATGCAGGTCATGGGTGGCAACTGTGGTGGTATCATCGCTTCGTACGTGTATCTTACCCGCGATGGACCGAGGTTCATCACCGGTCACAGCATCTTGATCGGCTTCGTGAGGTAAGTTAAAGCTTCGCTCTGCCATATATCGTGTTGCATAGCTAATCAAACCTAGCATGGCATTCTTCTTGACGTTCTTCATGTCGACATGGTGCAAACTAGAGAACGCTCGACGTGATAAGGTGGCGACGGAGCTTGGGCCTCAGTCTTTGACCGAGGAGCAGAAGATGTTGGAGCGAGAGTTGGCAGACAACGTGCCGTGGTTCAGGTACACTACTTAAGGATATGAAGTACGATCGCCATACACTCTGGAATGATTAAGATATGCAGTGGTGGCTGGCTGCAACATATGTAGAGATTGTTTGAGCTTGAACTCCACGCTAAGCTACTACTCAAGAACAAGCCAAAGCATAGCTCTAGAACACTATTGTGGCCCAGCATACGTTGCCCAACACAAGTTGCCGAATTGTGAAGCACACGGATCGCCCGTGTTGTTGTACTCGAACACAATGCCTGGCCACTCTTGCTGCACCTGCGCATCGCCTTTCAGAACACCTTCACCACCACCAATCAACATCTCAAAAAATGCACCCACAAAAGTCCTGGTATAATTCAATATTTTCGCTGCGGGGATAGCATCTCCGCCTCCCGCAATGCCATTCGCCTGCTTCATAAAAACCAGATCCGAGAAGTCAGTATGATTCGTATGCCCAAGCGCATGAATCTCCTTACACCAGTTTGTCTGCCAGCTTTCGAAAATCGGCCAGGTCGGATCGTAATATCTAGGATGAACCAAGCTCGAGAAGAGTAACGACGGCACGCCAACGTCGACTGATGAGTCGTTTGCGCTGGCACGTCCGAAGACCGTGCCGTCGAGATTGATGGTGCCGAGGAAGGTCTTATTGCGTGATGCGGTGCGGTTGCGTTCAGCGGGGATTTGAGCGAGTGCTGCGCTACCGCCCAGAGAGTGGCCGAAGAAGGCGAAGTGCGTGAGATTGAGTGGGAGTTTGAGGTGCTTGGAGATTGAAGGGAGGGCATCTAGCACGGCAGAGTTGTCGTTGATGCGGTATGCTTCGGTGAGCGGGTAGATCTCGGGACTGGGATCCCAGTCTACGGAGTGGCCTGTGTAGCTGGTGCCGTTGGGATACTGTAGGTATGGTTGTTCGTATGGATGGTCGTTACTAATCACTGTGTACCCATGGCTCACCAACTCAGAGATCAGACCGTAGAACAGCTGGCTCGGTGGGCCTGCAAAGGGAGGGAAAAAGAGTAGCGTCGGCAAGCCCAACACATGTGCGAGAGGAGGCGCATTGGGTGCGATGTCGACTGTGGTTTTGCCAAATGTCCCTAATGGTAGGCCGTAGTATGTTTCGTACGCAGCGGCAAGTCCTGGCCAAACGTACTTTTGTGATGGGGCTGATTCGTGCGTTGGATGATAGACATTGACCAAGATGGAAGTGCTGATATTATTCGGTGCGATCGGGTCATCAAGCGTCGTGTGATTGAGTACGTAAGGCTTCGAACCGACATTGTATGGGCCTGTAGGTGGGGGCAGACTAAGGCCTGTTGCGATATGGCCAGATAGTGCACATGCTAGTACAAGCGATGTAATAAGGATCATTATGCATGCAATCAAAGCAAAATCTGGGTACGCGGTCACTGTCCAAGACACGGGCGTAGCAGTGACTTTGATCCCAAGTATATATGCGAAAATGATACAACTAGGCATCCGCTTTCTATTGTAAAATTGTCGTGCGTTTCAGCTTCGCCTCGTGCGGCGAACCTTACGTTGGTAATCTTTTAGCTCTGATCTGTCTCAATAGGGCAGGTGAATACAATAAGGCCTACTGATGACATAGCGGGCAATCTGCAGGTTGGAGGCCTGACTCTGTTCTCTGGGACCAATAGCAAGCATTGAGATATAAGATGCCCTGGTTTCGCGTAATAATTGAAATTCCGTGGATCACAGATGAAGGTACTCATGCTTGCGTAGCAGAGGGTCGAGAAGTCGACAAGCTCGCGGGTGACTGCCGCAAACCGTGAGCCTACATAGAATTAACTCTCCATATCGCGCGTATACCTTCGCCCATCACCCGATGGCTGTAAAGACGCAGGAAATCTAAGCGGAGATCAAATGACGCTGTAAGCCACCACTTCTATGCGACTTCTTGTAAGGTGAGGGAGGCTCATGGTCAAAATCGTGGATGTCCGCAGGTCATGACGGGCATTGGCTGCCGAGGTGAGCTAAACTTGTCCCACCCAACAGGCTGGCGCGTGCGTAAACGCCGCTCTCTTTCGCGGTATTCAAGTTCGCAAACTCCTAAGAACACAGTCCAGGAACATCACCATCTCAGATCTCGTGAGCCTTCACAAGACATGATCAACGCGGAATTACAGCTTAAAATGCTGCGTCGATCACAACAAAATAATGCATGCGCCTCGCAGCCTTAGCCTCGCCTGCACCGACGGCAAGATATAAAGGCTACGACCCGGCCGAAGTGCTCTTCAGCCTTTTACACCAACTTTCTCGACCTGTCTAACCTCGAACACGTTATGATCCAAACGACATCCCAATATACATTACATACATAGAGTGGAGTACCATTATCGATTGGACATTTTATCCTTGCGAAAGAATAGACGCAGTCAAGGCAGCAGACCGGGCGCGACGGCAGGGCTCTTTTACGGAGGAAAACCTACTGCGTTTGGGCGTGATCGTAGCCGCAACGCTCTTCGATTTCTCGCAGAATACCCAAGAGATTATGTATATGCGCTTGTAGGCGTGAGTGGACTTCGCATACTCCCAGGATACGAAGCACATAAGACTGTTGCGCAAGTGTATCTAGATTATGTCACACGTTGGCTTTCGACATGTGCAGCAGACCTCGGCGTCCAAAACGAAACCAATCGTGTACTATGGTTTTTGGAGCTTGCTGGCATAGGATGTTGCCTCCAACCGGTTCTTGGCTTGCCATCCTGGGTACCAAACTTTGTGGTTGTGGCAAAGAGTCGGACCCAAAACCCGAAGAACAGCGTTGCGACAGTGGCTTAGGAACGAATGGTCGTGGTCTTTATGCACATCAACTTCCCAAGCTTCGGGTGTTGAATTCATCGCTTTTCTGTAGCGCCCTACTCTTGGACGAGGTGACCAAAGTCAGTCCATCCATCTGTACCGACAAAGACATATATGACCTCGATGCACACTCCGACGCGTGGCTACTTTGGATCTTCGATCGGCTGTCGCTTCGTCGGAAGACCATCCAGATGGGCGTTCTACGCTCAACGTCATGGTCAGGACACTGTTTCTTGCAAATCGTCGATTCTCAGCGAAAGTACATCGCATGATGGTTACAAAACTCATGCTTGAACTTCAGTATGTGTGTGAGAAGAGAAGACACATAGATGAATCGCAATTCTGGAAGTTACTCCGCATTGACCCGCCTAAAAAGACCACACAATGGCAGGGAGTGTCTCTGGGAGAGAGAGCAAAAGATAGGGAAACAAATATTTTGGCCAGACTGGCCTTGGCTTCACCGCACCTAGGGCAATCTGGTTTAGTGCTGAGCATATTAAATTACGACTATATGCGTGTCCGTGTACATGGACTTTGCATGGCTATAACGAAAATATGCATGTCTGGTTTATTTCCTCCTCGGCTCCAGATTCGGGACTTGGCGTGTATAATCAATGGCTTCACCATACCGGTGGTTCTCCGACCAAGTGCCGGAGGATTTGTTTTCGTGGGTGGTTGCTACGTGCTGGCCTTCATGAATGGTGAGACTGGAACACTAGAACGCGATCGTGGTCGATGGAAGGAGATTGAGATCCGCTAGGGACGGCTGTCCGGCGCTCAATCGTTGATGTACTAACACGTTGAGGGACAAAGAGAGAGATATCTCATCTATTCTGTGGCGTAATCATAGTTCACATCACCTCCGCATATCCTAGGATTGCACAACATTTTGGATGTTGCAGAGCTGTTCTCTTCGCCGAGAAGAATTTACCATTGGCCTAGCGTATCGGCTATCATGCTAGCGCTTTTCGGTACTAGCTTCAGAGCTGCGATGCACACCTGCATCGAACACACCTTCATGTCCACTTTTTCGTCGCGATGCTGAAAGCTCGTAGCTGGGCTGACGATGTGTGGGAACATCACGATTTCGAGAGTCCTCCCGACGAGCAATTGTGGGGAAATCATGGGAATTATCGGCACTATCTTCGGCACCATGAATCGTTGAACGTCATCAGCTCGAAAATTCAGCCGTGCGTCGAAGAACGAGCAATTGACATAAGTATGGTGCCTGGGATAATGTTCACGACCTTTTTGTAGGCCAATACCTCGTATACCTCCACGATGAAACTTAGAATATTGAATGTAAGTTAGCTCTGGCAGCAGGATTGTCCGCCGGACACATTCTCCCTCGTCAAAACCCATCGACTACAACGCCGCTCCTCCAAATCTCTCCACCCTGGCAAATGCATACTTATACGATACATGGCGTCCAAAAGCACACGTCCTCCCCGCCTACGGGCAAATCGGTGATCCTTGCATGCACTACACCTCTCCCTCATCCGGTCTATTCCACGTCGAATATCTCCATGAAGGCGCTTCGGGCCCAACTACCAGCGATCTTGTCACATACACCGACCTCAAACCCAATTCTGCGCCCTTCATACGCGCAGGCGGGATCAATGACCCGATCGCCGTGTTTGACGGCAGCGTGATGGAAACAGGCATCAATGGAACGCCAACACTCTTGTACACTAGTGTAAGCTACCTCCCAATTCAATGGACCACAGCCTACACCAAAGGGAGTGAAACACAATATCTGGCCATCGAGCGAGACGGCGGAAGAAACTTCACTAAACTTGCACATGGTCCGGTGAGTCCGAGTCCGCCGTTCGCTGTCAATGTTACGGGCTTTCGGGACCCGTATGTATTCAAAGATCCGCAAATCGACGCGTTGCTCGAACGTGCAAATGGGACTTGGTACACGCTCATCTCCGGAGGCGTACACGGCTCCGGACCAAGTCTCTTTCTGTACGCACAGTACGGCGACGAGGCTGATGCGTTTCAGAAATGGGAGTACCTGGGTCACTGGTGGCATGAAGGCGCGAACACGACGTGGACCGATGCAAACTGGGCTGGGCGATGGGGTTTCAATTTCGAAGTCGCGAATCACGCGCGGCTAGATGAATGTGGTGCGAGTCCAAACGGCGAGATTGTGCTAACCGTCGGCGCAGAATGGAGTTACGATCCTATCGTGCCGCAAGTCTTGGATAATCGCGAAATGCTCTGGGTCGCGGGGACACAATCCATCGTTAAGGGCGCGCTGGAATTCGAGCCCTCTATGGCTGGACCCTTGGACGCAGGAAGATCCGCATATGCCGCTGCTGGAAAACTTCTGCCCGCGACGTCGCAGGCTAGTCGTGCCTCTGGTGCGCCAGATCGCTTCATCACGTATGGCTGGTTGACGGGCGACTTTAACGGGACGTTGCCGTTTCCCAAGGCGCAGCAGGATTGGACTGGCTCGCTGTTGTTGCCGCGTGAGCTTAGTATAGGACGCCTTGATGTCGTTGACAATGCGCTTGCACGGGAGAAAGGGAGTTGGCGAATCGAATGTGAGAATGGGAATGGCACGCTGACACTTGCGACTTTGCACCAAAAGATTGCTCGCGAACTGCTCGCTGCGTTCAAAAGTGATGCTACGAATCTGATCACGCAGACTGGAGGAGCCATGTCGTCGAGCAACTTATTCGACAACAGTCCTCGTTCAAAGCACTATCCAATGACGGCATCAATAATCTACCCCTCCGACTCATGCAACACGTGTATAAGAGCAGGCTTCACAATCCTCTACGGCCCTCACGAATCAACGGCTATCTACTACCCATTCTCAAACGAGTCCCTCATCATCGATCGCTCCAACTCTTCAGCCGCAGCATCCACGACGCCGGGTATTAATACGGGGCTAGAGACTGGCAAGCTGCGTCTGTTTGATATCCCTGGAGGAGGTATCGAGCCCCTGAATTTGACGATTGTTGTTGATAGCGGTGTTGTCGAAGTTCACGTGAACGATCAGTTTGTACTGAGTACGTGGATATGGAGCTGGTACGAGATTAGTCGGGACATTGGCTTTTTGGTTGAAGGAGGTGAGGTGGAGTTTGGTGAGGTGAGGACTTGGGAGGGGTTGGTTGATGCGTGGCCCGGTCGATTGAGTTGAAGGGCATTTTAGGAATTGAAGATTGAAATTTCTTTTGTATGAGCTACGAACTCTGGCCTTGACCCTGACTACCCTGGCTTGGAGGTGTGAGGATATGGTGTTGCATATATGTTGCGACCGGTGGTCCCGATGCGCCGCATACATCGCAATATGTCGACCGTGATGCGACACTGTGGTGTGCCGATGAAGAAAACAAACCATAATACCTATTGAGCAGTCTCATCACCATTTGATCGTACTGTACTGTGTCAAGCTCTGGCAATTGCGGAAGTGTTCGCTCGGGTTTCAGAGCGAGCTTCTCCGCCGGTTTCATCCTCATAACAGCCTCGGCCCATTTACAGCTTTCTATCAACGCCGCTATTTCTTCTCGGCCTAGGTATTCCGAGACTTCGAGCAGTAGCTCCACGGGCAGTTGATGCAGTGCTGACAGTCGGCTGTTGACTACCTCGGCCAATTGGGCGACTTGTCTGTTCCGACGAGATTGTCGAACAGCCGGCGGCCATGCACGACGTAGAAACCAGAACCAGAGCGTGAGTGCGTAGAGGCACATGCGACGGCTCCAGATCCTCGCTATCGAAGTAGAATCTACACGATTCGGAGGCCGCGCACCTATACGCAGGAATGTCCGTGTTTCTGCTCGTCGTTGCAACTCTTCGAATCGTCGCTTTCTGCGTGGAGGGGCGAGATGTGTTTGTATTGTGGGCCAAGCTGATGTGGCTGCGGACATGCTGACTGGCTTGAATAGAAAGGGTAGGTGTGGGCTGGAATTAGGCAGTTCGCGGAGTTGCAGTAGAGGAAAATTGGATTTGGAGAAGGAGGTTGTGGCGTACCGTTATTGCGTAGACAACCCGAGATATGAATCCGTGTACGTATCCAGACGTCATTGAATCTCAGTCCAACACTGGAATGATGACGCACCAAGTGGTGCCTCTACGCGTCCTCAATAGGACACAAACCTTGGCTTGTGCTCTCGTAGGGAAGCCTAGATACTTTTGAAACAGTTAACTTCTTGTAGGGTGAAGTCCCTGGAGTCATATGAGGGTCTGCCTGAGAGTGATTTGGTAGGGAGAACCACAACGAAGAGAACGGGCGCAAAATGTTACGAGCACATGGCACACTTCCACATTACATCGAAAGCACAACTTGCGTCGAAGGTGGGGAGAGGAAATATCTACATTCCGCAATGCGGTGCTCATTATCAAAATTTCTCATGCTATACTCATGCTCATCAATCCATATTCGTGTCATGCATACCTCATTACCCATCAATCTCACTCAAAAGGAACCATAACAATCTACCCCATGCCATGCCACGCAGAAACTATGAGGGTATAATGCCAACCACCAAATAAAAAGAACGCACAGAATCAGTCTAATACCACCTCCTCAAGGATATCAGGCCTCAGCAGCGATGCCATTCTCCTTCGGCTCCTCCTTCTTCGCAGCGCTAAGCTCCTTGATCTTCGCCTCCTTCTCCTTCAACTTGCCCATGATGTTCTTGTTTAGGTTCTTCAAGCTCTCAGCATCAGACTTGGCCTTCTCGAGATCCTTCTTCAAGATCTCCGTCTCCTCAAGCTGTTTCTTCAGACTCGCGGATTCGTCTTCGGCTTTAGTGGCCTTGGCTTCAGTTTCCTCGAGAGACTTCTTTGCGGTTGCGAGTTCGGCATCGAGATCGGATTTGGATGCTTCGAGTGCGTTGAGCTTGTCAGATTGCGCGGAGGCTTCTGACAGCTTAGCTTCGAGGTCGGCGATCTTCGCATTTGAGTCAATTTTCTCGGCAGAGAGCTTCTCAGCTGATGCCTTGAGGTCGGCAATTTCGGTCTTCAAGGTCTCGGCTTCTCCGGCAGCTTTCTTTGAGGATGTAAGCTCTTCTTCAGCAGTTGATAGCTTGGCCTTGGTGGCTTCAAGCTCGGCGACGTCCTTTTTAGCGGCTTCAAGGTCGGCGGTGGTCTTCTCCAGTTGGGCTTGTAGATCAGTCATCTTGCCGGCGTCCTCCTTGGCTGCTGCGAGGTCCTTCTCTGTCGCCTCTTGGGCAGCGGTGAGCTCTTCAGCCTTCTTGGCGGCGTCGGCGTGATCAGCAGAGGCTTTCTCGAGCTGAGTCTGGAGCTCAGTGATCTTCTCCTCGTGAGTCGAAGATGCCTTTGCAGAACTCTCGGCTTGCTCTTTCGCCTCAGCCTGAGCCTTCTCAGCGGCCTTGAGGTCCTCATCGAGCGCTTCCTTTGCCTTCTTGATCTCGGCCAATTCAGTCTGCGCAATCGTCAACGAAGACTTGGTCTCCTCGTGCAACGCCTCCGCGGCCTTGATAGCAGACTCGTGGCCAGAGGTCGACTCCTTCAGCTCGGCAAGGGCCTTCTCTGCATCAGACTTGGCGGTCTCGGCAGCCGTGAGCTGTTCTTTGGCGGTATCGTGCTCCGAAGCCTTAGCAGCGAGATCCTTCTCCAGAATGGTGACCTTCTCTTCCACCTCGCTGCTCGATGACTTGGCAGCCGTGAGTGCTTCAGCGTGCTCTGCATCCTTAGCCTCGAGCTTGCTAGTAGCACCTTTGAGCGAAGCCTCCAGCTCAGACACTTTGCCAGCATCTGCTTTGGCATCTTCCAGTTCCTTCTCCAGAGTCTCCACCTTGCCAGCAGCAGCCTTAGCATCAGCTAGCTCCTTCTCGAGTGCCTCGATCTTGGTGGTGAGTGCGCTCGTCTCGCCCTTGGACGCTTCCGTCGCCTTGAGTGCCTCAGCGAGCTTGGTTTCAGTCTCCTTCGCCTTGGAGTTCGAATCCTTGACTGATGCTTCCAGGGTTGCGATCTTAGCAGTAAGTTCTTCAGTGTCGCCCTTCGCATCTTCGCCAGCCTTAGTTGCCTCTGCAAGTTCAGCCTCCTTGGCCTCAAGTTTTGACGCAGACTCCTTAGCCGCAGCCTCGAGCTCAGCAAGCTTAGTCTGGAGGCTCTCGGTCTCGCCTTTGGCGGCTTCAGTAGCCTTGGTCGATTCCTCCTTTGCTGTTGTGACATCCTTCTGTGCAGCCTCCAGATCTGTCTTAGCCGAAGCAAGGGATTGCTCGAGCTCAGTGATCTTGGCTTGAAGACCATCAACGTCACCTTTAGCTGATTCGACGGCCTTGCTCGACTCCTCTTTGGCGGCAGCGGCCTCCTTCTCAGCGGCTGCGAGAGACGACTCGAGCTCGGTGATCTTGCTCTGCAGGGTCTCAGATTCCTTCTTCGCAGCCTCGGTGGCCTTGGCATCAGACTCCTTCGCTTCAGCGAGAGCGGCTTCCAACTCGGCGATCTTGGCCTGTAGGCCTTCGGTGTCACCCTTTGCAGCCTCTTTGGCGGCAGTGACATCCTTCTGAGCGCTTTCGAGATCTGACTTTGCGGTTGTCGCCTCCTTTTGTGCAGCCTCGAGCTCGGACTTTGCGGATGCAAGGGATGTCTCAAGCTCAGTCACTTTGGTGTTCAGACCTTCAGCCTCCTCTTTCGCAGAACTGCTTGCCTTTTCAGCATCGCTTTTCGCAGCAGCAAGAGCTTCCTCGAGCTCGGCGACCTTCGCACTTAATGACGATGATGCAGTGGCAACCTCGCCCTTGGCGGTCTCCAGTTCAGATTCCTTGGCTACAAGGCTATCCTTCGCCTCCTTGAGAGCAGTTTCAAGCTCAGCAACCTTCGCAGTCGATGCCTCGGATGCGCTGCTTGCGTCAGCCTTTGCGGCCTCAATTTCCTTCTCCTTCGCGGCGAGGCTGTCTTCGAGCTCTGCAATCTTTGCATTGAGAGAGTCGACATCACTCTTTGCTTCCTCAATGGCTTTCGCAGCCTTCTCCTTCTCGGCAGCGAATTCGGTCGAAGCAGTCTCCAACTCTGATGTCTTCACACTAAGACCATCCTGAGCCTCCTTGAGCGAGACCTCGAGCTTGGAAACCTCTCCCTTCAGACCCTCAGTCTCGCCGGATGCTGACTCGGTGGTATTCTTGACCTTCTCTTCCAGCTCGGCGATTTGAGCTTCCAGACCATTAATCTCGTTCTTCGAGGAGTCGGTAAGCTTGGTAATAACATCCTTTGCAGCAGTGTGCTCATCCGTCTTGGTGACGAGGTCGGCCTTTGCAGTCTCGAGCTGCTCCTTCGCCGCATCGAGCTCATTCTGCAGTTCCGAAACCTTCGCGGAGGCATCGTTTGAGCCAGAGCTAAGTGTGGTGATCTGAGTTCGAAGACCTTCAGCCTCGTCCTTGTGGGACTGCTTCAGCTCATCGATCTGACCGCGAAGACCTTCCGCCTCCTTTGTGGCAGTGGAGTGGGATTCCTCGAGCTCAGTAAGCTTGATGCCACGGGCCTCGTGCTCCTCGGAGAGCTTGCTGTGTGCCTCGTTGCGGGCAGTAAGTTCCTCCTCGTGCTTGGCCTGGACCTGCTCGAGCTCGGACTTGATGGATGCAACTTCGGCGGTGAGCTCCTCGACCTTCTTGTCCGACACCTCCTTCTCCGAGAGGAGAACAGCGAGCTTGTTTTCCCGCTCGTCGAGGTCAGTCTTGTCGACCTTGAGGGCGTTCTCAGCCTTCAAGGTCTCGATGTCGCCGGTGGCCTTGGCCAATGACTCTTCCACAGTGCCTTTCGCGGCAGTAAGCTTCTCGAGCTCGGACTTCGCGGTCGCGAGAGACTCCTCCGCGCTCGTCTTGTCCGCCTTGAGTTGTTCAAGCTCGCTCTGTGCCTTGGCCAGCGATTCTTCAGAGGCAGTCTTGTCCGCTGTCAACGACTCAAGCTCAGCATCCTTGGCTGCAAGATCGCCCTTGGGCACGGATTCGCCCTGGCTTGCCTCCAAGCTCGCAATGGTCTCCTTGAGCTGTGCAATCTCTGCTTTGAGGTTTTGAATCTCCTGCTGCAGCTCGGCGGAACGGGCGCTGAATTCATTTTCGCACTCTTCACGCACTGTGTTGCGCTCCTTGGCCTTGGCTTCGCGGACCTGTTGTACGACGACGCTGACCATGTGCTCCTCGAGGTCCTTTTTATCCTGTTGGAGTGTGGCCTCGCGCTCCTCGAAGCCCTTCTCGCGCTCCTTGTAGTCCTCCTCGAGCGACTTGACGTGTTCGTCTTGTGCGGTCGCAACGGTCTTGGCCTCTTCGAGCTCGGCCTGGGAATGGGCAAGCTTCTTCTGCAGCTTCTCGATCTGGACTTCGAGCGCGTCGTCGGGCTTGGGCGAGGGAGGCGTGGTGTCTGGGACACGGCGAGTTAGTAAAGCTGATGCAGGCATGTACTTCGGAGTGACGTGGAAAGAGTTTGGACTGTGTGCTGCATGATGGTTACTGGGCATGTGGGAGACGAGGAAAGCGCAAGACATACCTATTCGATCTTCACCACCTGGAATTTGTGCCTCGCGCGGCGTCTCTGGCGGGGTGTCGATGCCGTTTTCGCGAGGCGTCTCCTCGACCTTGCTCGGTGCCTCTGTGTCTGTGGTTGTGACGGGCGCTGTGGGCGCCGAGGATACTGGTCCAGGCTGGCCACCGCCAAAGAAGTAGTTGTATGCGCGCTTCATGCTGCTCGTCCGCTTAGGAAGACCCGGGCGCTGTGAGCTCGACGATTTGCGTCCTCTCCGCTCCTGCTCCGCTGGCTCTCCAAGGACTGTGACCGGAATCAATGTCTCCCCGCTCTTCTCCCGCTTATGGCCTGGCGGTCTGGTGAGACGGCGACCGAACTTCTGGGAGCCTGATTGGATATCCGCGAGGATTTGCTTCTGCTCTTTGGTTGATGCACTGGAGGAAGTGTGAGTAGAGATTCAATCTAGGTGGAGGAAAGATGTAGGTTGAAGGTTCGCGGAGGTATACAGGCAGTCGAATGCTCTGGAGGTGGGCAAGAAGTGCTGACCGCAACAACAAAACAGGCAGAAACACAATCTCTCACCACTCACCCTTATCCGTCTCGGTATGCGTGCCGTACAAAACGTTGAGTCTGCACCCAACAAAAAAAAGTTGAAAGTGAAGATAAACAGCAGGCAGGCAGGCAAGACAGAGAAAAAGAAATGGGGCTTGCACTCACTCATAGCTCTGCTTGCGCCCAAAGCTAGGCATGATTCAGAGACACACACACCCTCTTTCACTCGGGTTCCGCTAGCGAATGAAAAAATTGCGTTATCAGCAACGCACAGGTCGTCACGGCGGTTTCCCAGCGCGGCGAGCGGTAAGTGTTGGAACCTTTATGTACAAGCACAACACGTCGGACCTGCAGCCTGTAGCCAATGGTAGCGCCGCACGTCACGTCGCGTGGAGAGTCGAGATTTGCAGCTACCGCTGTGGGATATGCAAGTGCGCTGTTGAGGGAGATTGCAATTGAGTTTTGTTGATTCGAAAGAATGCGCAGTTGCGAAACGTGGGATATGTACAGCTTTCTTCGGGACGTTCAAAACGTATGTCGTGTCGTGCCAGCGTGCACAACATATGACCTTGCACCGCTGCTGAGCTTGAGCACGGATGACATCGAGGTACGGTACGCGCTGGCGGGTACACTAGACATTGTGACTCGGCAATCATGCGAACAGACCTGGAACTCGAGCCCAAGCTGCCAATGATCGCGAATGTTTCATCTCATTGCACCCGAGGCGACTACTCACAGCGCGCGCGAGACGGGGCAAATCCATCGCCGCAGACAGGGACATGGGCGAGGTGAGACATGTCGGGCGCGAGGAGACTTGCCTTGACAGATGGTGCAGGGCTCGCGTTGATGCGTTGTCGATGGATCCACTTGTCTTTTCCACTCGCCAAAAGTTGCGGCGGACGGGCCGTGGATGCATTTGTTAGGCTGGTTTGACACGTCAAGTGGCCATGCAGCATGTTCGAAAAGGTTGTTCGAGTCTCATTGTCACGACGCACGGCACTGTATTCTTGATACACTCATCAGTAAATTCTTCTAATCATCATCATAAATTGGTTGGTTGCGAGTCTCACGCAGCAAAAGCAATCTCTTCACCGCCAAAGCCAATGCACCCCAGACCCATCCATCCACAACCAGAGACCCTGCATGCATAACCGCACCCGTTAGCGCTAGCCAAGTCAAGCCTGCACTCCACCGCCAGGGCCGACCGCCATCTCGTCGACCGGATCGCAACATGGCCGGGAGAATTGGAAAAAATCTCTGTGTCGCTGTGGTGATGATGGAGACGAACGCAAGTTCGCATAATGGTATTTTCATGCAAAGCAATTCTTGTAAGTGTATGCATGTTGTGTTGAGACAATGAAATGATATGAGGTTGGTTTGCGTGCGCCATCCCGTTGTGCATCGCATGGACATCCTGGGGATGTCTTACCCAGCAACCTCTCTTTGGCACGTCATACTCGTAGCAGGTGTTGGAATATATGATGGGATGGATGGCATGTTGAGCGACGCTACATACTATTTCGTACAGGAAGAAGCAAATCCCCTATTAACGCCGTGAAGATGCTATCCAAGTCTGCCGAACCAGCCGCTAAGGTCTCAGGCCGTAATGATATATCCGCCTTCGTCTATTCACACTCCAGGGAAGTCAAAGTATGCTCGCCAAACGCCAAATCCGAATATCAAGCAATTGAATGCGGAAGAACCTCGTTCTCTGCGTCGTGCAATTCGTTCGTCACGTCCTGCGCCGATTGTGTGCGGACTCTGAAGGTCACAGGACGGAACACTCGTACTCTGACGACTTCGGGCGATGTCCGTTCAAAGTGACCAGAAAGTGAGCGGCTGCGTCTCAGCTCTCGAAGCCGTTCTCTGTTACGCCTCAATCTGTCTCTGCCTAGCAATATGTGTATCGGATTAGCTCAATCTCTAGCAAGTAGAATATGGATCTATTGCTGAGGACCGAACCAACCCCTTCGTAACCTGTCGCTGATTCCGCCATTACCAGCATCCGTATTCGCATCACTGGGTGATCCAGCTTGGGCGTCGGCAGGGACCATGTATGGATCTTGAGGCGTGCCGCTTCCGGAGACATCGAACGCGCCTGGCATCTGTCGCGACCCGCTCGCTTGCGCCCCAGAACTCGCTTGATCACCCGACTGATTGTTCATTTGCCCCTCTTGCTGTTTTGTTATTCCCTTACGACAGTGCGGGCAAGTGTCGTGCTCTCCCAACCATGCACTCACACATGCATGGTGGAACCAGTGCTTGCACGGTAACACAGTGACCTCTTCACCAATGTTGACTTCATCCATGCATATGCTGCATTCCGCTTTGTGTTCTGCTCCAAGCATCTCTTCGTCCACCTTCTTACGTGGCAGGGAATCAATGTCGGATTGTGGTGCAGGTCCAGGCGCGTTCGAAGTAGCAGTTTGTTCCATGAGCTGTGAGACGATGCGGTCGAGGCCTTCCTGCGAGTACACAAAATCGCCCATCTGGCCACCAGGGCCCATCATGCCAAGAGAGTTGAAGAGTGCGAAAAATGGGTGTGCAGCGTGCATGTGACCATCCAAGTCGTGTTCGTTACCGCCACCAAAACGCGCTTCAGCTCCACCGCCAGGATGTTGTTGGGCCTGGAACGTCCCTGGCTGTGCACCGAGTGCTGCAATAAGACCTGTTACTACACTGTCAAGAAATTAGCCGAATTTCTTGTGTGCGGCGAGACTGGATCGTACTTGGTGATGTCGTCTACTGGTTCTATACGAGGCTCTGGGTTGTCCGCATCTCGTGGGAATAGTCGTGCGCCACCATGGTATGTAAATCGTGATGTCTGAACTCGAGGTTGTGCACCGGCAGCCTGACCCCTGGCCTCTTGGAAAGCCGACTGATTTTGGTTCTGACTTGGATTGGGTCCTGAGAACAGCCCTTCGCCTTGACCGCGTGGCTGTTGACCCGGTGGTTGCGTTTGCGCAGCTCTTGTTAACCCATTCAGCATCGACATGAAACCGCCAATCGAAGCAGGTGCCATGCCGCCGGCAGCACGAAACTGCTGAGGAGAAACCGATCGGGTTACAGTTGCCTGCACGTTGAATCTCCCTGGCGCGGTTTGTGTGAATTGGAAGTTGCTGATGTCGGCCTCCTCTGGATCGTCGTTCGCCCATGGATTGTGGTGGGCATGTGTATGTGGTGAGGCTTCTTCGAGATCGGGCATCGGATCGTTGTCGTCGCCGTGGTCGTCGGCAAACATGACACTGTCTCGTGGGTCATTGTTCTCTTCGATCTGGGTGGTGTTAGCAAGGTGGATATAGAATCGCATGTGGCCAGCCTGGTGGGTCGAGCTGATTGCGAAGTTCCGCGATATCAACTCACGATCTCGGTGAAGTCTGAACCACACTCGGGACAGGTCAAGCCGTGTTCATCCCGATACCACTCGTCGGCACATTCGTGGCAAAACATCATGTCGCGGCGGGCCGGCGTCTGGCCATGCACTGAAGCCGGTTCCGTACTTGATCGCTCCATGGCGGGGTATGTGGAATAGGATGTAGGTCAGATAGGAGTGATTGCAAGTGTGGACTAGGTGCGATGAGTGAGGGAGGTGTGATGTAGGGAGACTTGAACTCACGAGGTTTGTAGAGCAAGTGAGCTCAGCGCAGTGGACAGCCACAGAGTATCGTCATGCGCCGCGCTGCAGTGACCGACAGAGGCGTTTGTGGCTGATTGAACTTGTGCTTTGGTATGGGGGATGCAAGATGTTCTGTGGCGATCGTGTAGAGCGTGCGTACGTCGTTCCAGAATGCTGGCAAGGCTGGCGGCGAAAGGTCGCAAGTTGAAGCTTGCTCGGTCGCCGGTGACGTTGTGCGGGTCGATCGCGCAGTCTGTCGCGCCTGATTCAGGGTCCACAATCCTGCTAAACGCACGCTTCGTGGAATTTAGATGCAAGGCACAAGTTGCCTCCTAGAAGTGTGACGGTATTAATTACCGAAAATGCTTTGAAGTCTGAGTGTGGCTTTGTTGTCTTTATGGCGAGACGGAGACGATTGTCTTCATCTGACTCCGCGCGTTTGTCGACCACTTGTCTTGCTTTCTTTCTTACTTTGGTATTCTATTTGCTTCTGAAGCTGCCCACCACAGCCCCATCTGGTGTGTGCTGGAAAAGCGAAGCTCGCAAAGCGGAAAGTCGCATTAGCTGGATCCAGATGTTCAATATTATGAGGATTTCGAAGTGGGGAATCATTTCAATATGCAACATGCGAGAACAACTCTAGGATATTGTACAATCTCAGACAAAGGTATACAGCCCACCAACGCCTTATTTGGGCCCTCTCAAATGCACTTTATTACACCATTCCGATGTGGGCGAATCACCGCTTCTTTCCCCTCATCATCATGCTGCCCACAACTCCGGCTGCAACAACCAGGCCTCCCACGATCGCTGCTCCAACAAGTCCCTCTTTTGCGACCTTTTCATCGATGAGCCCTTTCAAGCTGCCTGCCTGCAGATTTGCCGGCTCCAGCTCCAACAGCAGCTCGTTGTATCTCCGCGCCTCAGCGTAGTTGCCGAGCTTGTAGTTGCCAAGGGCCAAATAGTAAAGACATTCTCGCCGTCGCTCGCGTGAGTTGCGGAAAATCTCTGAGAGGAGGCGCACGCCTTCTTGTTGGTCGGAGCGCGAGTTGGATTTTATGAGGCCCTGCCAATGGGTAAGTTTTCGTTTTGTGCGATACGCAGCCTCGTGAGAGTGCGCTTCCAGTACTAAAGGGGCATACCCATGCGTAGTTGAACTTTGTCTGTAGCCCAACATATTCTCCCTCCTTTTCGTACTGCGCTCGTAGAACTTGAAGCTCCTCAGGCTTCAGCGGCGACTCGACATCCGCAGCGTCTGTGCTTCGTTAGCAAAGCCTGCCCAACCCAGCATTTCGCTTGACTCACAAGGTAATGACGGCGACATGATTGTGTAGGTATGTAGAATTTCCAAGGTGAGAATGTGAGAATGAGAGTCGAAGGCAAGAGCAGGTGGGTACACCAGCAGACGTCCCTGGATTGTCTCGTGAAAACGTTCTGTGACGTACGCCTCGTGGCGTGGCGCTCCCGCCTCCAAGTGTGGCGGACCGCGGCCCAGATTTGGTTGCTGGGGGTGCACGGACACCAAACAACAGAACGTCAACACCACGAGTCTATCGCCAGCGTCATTTTTACATCCCACACACGCGAACACAAATACCTCAAGACCACATTTGAATATACGCGATTAAAGCGAAAAGTCCACGCGGCACGAAATCCTCAATCAAAATGCTTCTCGACGAAGATCCCGCAGCCGTACGCCCCCACTCCATCTCCTCACACAACAAAACACTACAACCACATTCACAGCGCACATACTAACATCCGTCCCAAGCTCATCTCCCAATGCACCTCCCACTTCAAAATCGGCAACGACACCGCCTCCCTCCTCCGCATATCCGACTCCCTGTCCACGCTCTCCACCTTCCGCACCCAACACCTTCAATCCCTCCAAACACAACTCAACACCCTATCGCGCACGCACCAAACACTCAGCGCAAACCACAACCACACGCTAGCACAACACAACGCAATCGACCACGCAAGCGAGATCCTGCGCTTGGACACCGAGAAGTTCAAAATCGCCAAACAAGCGTCCGATCTGGAGATTGAGGGCGAGAGGCTGCAGAGTGAGTTGGGAAGGCTGGGCAGTGTGGCGGGCGAGTTGGAGGAGGAGGGCGTTGAGGGCGGGGTGGGCGAGAGGGTTGGGGAGGATGCTACTGTGTAAGTTGTTGCTCCTAATTATCGTTGCTGTAACGATGAGCGAAGTACGTGTAGTGTGCTAATTGTGATGGCAGGCTCAAGCTCAAGCTGTATCGCACGTTGGGAATTGACGTCGAGGCGGACAAGACGACGGGCGAGTACAACAAGGCTGTTATTCGGAATGCGGCCAAGGGTGATGTGCATGTCGTCAACATCGACCCCAAGTTCTCGAGACATTTCTACACGAATTACTTCTGGAGGACAATGTAGGATTTGGGGATGAGAAGGGCGACGTTGGTGTTAGGAGTAGGATGATTGGGGATGGACGGCATAAGATACCTTCTTGTTCTGCGGCGTTTGGGTGGTTAGGTTTCTTGAAGATATCGATGTCTTCATTTCATGCTATTCATTTCATGCTATTCATTACACGTTACACATGCTTTATGTGACGACATTTGCATTGCGCCACTACAGACTATCTCGTGACAATCGTTCGTCTTGTGACAGTCGTAGATAGACATCGTCGATACTCGTGATTCAACCTGCATCCACCTCATCCAATCACATCATTCATTAAGTTCAGCATCAACCATTCCAAACACCAGTTCAACTTCGCTATGCCGCATGCTAATCCGTACACAGGATGCTATCAACCCCTCAATCGAGGTCCAGTTGGTGGATTGAAACTAGGTTTCAAGTCAACACGAACCTATCGCTTGCCCTTCTTCTTGGCAGCAACGACCTTGAAGTTGCTGTTCTCAAGCGCAGTTGCCTGTTGCTGTTGCTGTTGCGTGGCCGCTCCGCCCTTCTTTGCGACTTCTGACCATCCACTAGATGCAGACTTGTTCTCAGCGGGCGATGACGTGTTGCGCTCGTCGATGATACCCTTGTCGGCAAGTTTACGGCGGCGAAGAAACTCCTCGGCGAAGTGACGAGAGTCTAGAGTGTTGGACGCCGAGTGCACAGATTCAGTGATGAGCTCTGCGTCAGTAGGGAAGCTCAGCAGAGATGAAACAAAGTCTTCGGCTGTGGTTGGATTAGCCTACGTAACTAAAGTAAAGGAATGCATCGACTTACCATTGATGCCCTTATTGAGATCGTGACGGAGCTCATTGACTGCCCACTTGCGAAACTCTTCCTCGGCATTGACTTTGCCGGATTGACCACCAAGAGTAGTACTACGGGCTACAACAGGTTTCTTGACGGCAGAAGGTACGATGGTTGTGCTGGTCGAACGCACAGCGGGAGGTGCAGGGCTTGCGCCAACTGGTGCCTTCGTCTTGCCACTGGCTCCAACTGTCGTCCAAGCACTGTTGCCGACGGGACCGCTGGGTACTGCGGGGTTTGTTTTGCCAGCAAGGTCTGCGTATCGCTTACCAGCCAATGGAGCAGGTGCTGCGACGCCAAAAGCGTTTGCCGCGGCGGTAGCCTGAGCAACAGCGCGTTGCTTGCGTGCCTCCTCTTCTTTCTGGATCTGCTGAAGGGTCTTTTTCGAGGCCGCAGCTGATGGGGTTGAGACTTTTCCGACTGCGGGCTTGGCTCCCCAGACTGAGGCGCTGGCTCCACCCGGTGTGACCGGAGAGGCACCACTAGCCCACGTAGAGCTAGATGGAAGTCCTGGAAGCGCGACTGGCGATTGTGTCTGAACGAGCAACTCTTTCTCAAAAGCTTCGCGACGAGCAGCCGCAGCCGCAGCTTCACGCTCGGCCGCCTTCTTAGCCTCTGCCTCTTGAATTTCACGAAGTGACGGGCCTCGGGAGGACTCGGCCGTTTCCTTAGCCCATGGAGCAATAGATGCGCTAGGAGTCTCAGCGGCAGGGGTCGCGGCACCCGAGCGAGATTCTGTGGTAAGAGACTCTGCAACGATGGGCTTCCGCTGTGCCGCTGGTGCAGGAAGTGGCGATTGCGAAGGCGGAGGTGGGAACGGAAAGATGGCTGGTTCGACCTTGTTCCAGGCCATTGGAGGCTGAGGCGATTGTTTAGCCGACTGAGCCTTCTGGACTTGTTCGGTCAAGGAAAGTGGCTCTTGGCTTTCAGCCTTCGACGCCTGCTGACGATGTTGCGGCTCGTTCGTCTCAGGGGGTGCATCCTCAGAGTGCTCCTGTTGATGCGTCGATGTAGTGATCGGCTTTCCAATGACGCCCTCAGGGGGTGGTGCAACCTTGGAAGATTGATCCACATCCGTCTGGAGTCGTAGATCGTTGAATTGTTGTAGACGATCAGCAAAAGTCTGGGCGGCCTGCTGATCGTTTGGAGCAAAGCGTTGGAGATTGTCATGCTCAGCTTGCTCTCGTTGCAGGCGCGCACGGTCACTGAGCATAGCGACGACCTGTTGAACGTGTGTGTTAGAGTCCGGCTGTTGCTGTCCGAATGTTGGCGGGGCCGCACCGAAAGCAGGCTGACCAGCACGTCCGAGGTTCAATCGCTCCATCATACCAGGAACATCTTCCTCCCTCAAATTACCCATCATGTCTGCGCCTGGACCAATAGGACCTAATCCAGGAACTGGAGGTCCAGCCCTGAAAGCAGTGTCGATGAGACCGGGGACAGGAGCTCCAGGTGCCGCGCCCTGTGTAGGAGACGGTTGATAGCCCCCAGGGGATGTGATGCTTCCATAGCTAGGCTGACTGTGCAAGCTATGAGCGCTGGAATGATGCTGAAGTTGGCCCGGTAGCACGCCCCCTAGTTGGACTTGCCGAGCAAGTGCCTGCTGCTGAGCAGCTAGATGCTCCTTCTGACGAGCCATCAGATACTGCTCTTCTTGCTTCCTACGCTCGAGGGCGTTCTGTTGCTCAGCGGTCAGGGTAGTGCCAAAGCTTGGGAAGCTATTCGCGAAGGGAGGCTGAGCACCAGGAGCAGCAGCTGGACCGGCTGAACCAGCCCAAGCATTGCCTGGCTGAGCCGTGGGAGGTCCATGGGGAATGCCAATCTGAGGAACAAGGAATGGCTCTCTAGAGTTGCCAATGCGACGGATGAGATGAGCGAGTGGCTCGTAATCCGGCTCTTCTTGCTTCTTGACCAACAGTTCAGGCGAAAAGAAGCCAGCCTTGTACCAATCATGCATCTCCAGACCTGAGAATGGTCCTTGCGTTGCGCCAGAAGGATCTTTGTAGATCCACCTCATTCTATCGGGCATGACCATGGTCCGTTGCTGAGCCGCAGGAGGTTGATTTGATGCTGGGCTGCTAATGCTTGGAGTTGAAGGTTGAGCAGTCCGGGTTTGATTCAGTGCAGCCATGGAGAGTGACGTTGTAGCCATACCAGAAGGCTGAGCCCCACCAGGGGTCTGTGCGAAGCCGGACCCATGCTCATCACCGGCCGCGCCCGAGAAGTCATCGAACAGGTTGCGGTTGGCACGGAACGGGCTATCGGTGTCACGATTGGGGACAGCGCTAGGAGCCTGGCTACCAAAAGCGCCCCTGCCAAAAGTGCCGGTCATGCTCTGCTGTCGATCGCCGTGCGAGGAGCCATCGTCGCCAGATCGGTGCTGTTCGTTGCGCATCTGCTCCTGCATGACTGTTGGAAACAAAGAGCCCAGTCTGCTTTGTCGGCCGGCCGTGCCATGTCCAAGACCTCCTGGCCCAAAGAGCGTGCTGCTGCCGAGACCAGCCAAAGACGGTGACTGACCTTCTCCAACATTGCCGAAAGCATTGTCGAAGCCGCCAAGACCACGTTCACGAATTGGAGTTCCTAGAGTCTGCTGTCCAGTTGACCAGGTGGCGGAGCCTCCCAAGCCTGGCAGACCACCAAGTCCTGGTAGAGTAGGGAAGCCCCTCGACGGTCCGACACTGGATGTCTGGCTACGATCACTTGGAGCAATGTCGAAGGGTCCAGGAGCCCGACCTAATCCGCCAAGACCGCCAAATGCATTGTGCATACCATGGCTACCAGCGGAATCGACCTGGAAACTGCCCATGCCCGGATATTGCGCATTCTGATCGCCCGAGCCATCCGACTCATCATCGTGGTTGTCACGGGCGTGGTCAGGACTCTGGTAGGGATTGGTGTCTGTAGGGCTCATTGGCTCGTGGCCTCCTTCCCCACGATGCGGTGTCTGATGAGCGAAATTTTCTCGGCCATGGAAAATGTCACGAAGTCCAGTGTTGTCCGCAGTCATTCCAAAGGCAGAGAAGCCAGACTCGTCCCGTGCATCTGACCGTTGAGGTGTGCCGAAAGCGACCATGCCGTGCGGTCTAGGTGGACTAACATCATCCCCTCGCAACGCTGCGCTGCCAGAAGGCCTCTCGTCATGTGGAAAGGGATCCGTATCGTTGCTCGTAGGCCTATTCGAGCGTGTCTCCATCCAGGATCCACCGGCCTTTCCTGGTTCAGCCTCGCTAAGCTTCCCAAGATTGCTAAGCGAGGCCTGCTCGTTGGGCGTCTTGTCAAAGTCCTCGATACTGGTTTTACCCATGAGGTCTTTGAATCTGCTTGGACCACGCACGCTTCCCAATCCAGCTCTCTTCTCAGGTTGCGCATTTCCAAAGCTGCCAAAAGCGCCCATAGGAGAAAACGCGCCGCCAGCGGATGCGGACCATGGCGAGGCGGTACCACCTGGGCTGAAGGGTGCGGTCGAGGTGCGCTTCAAGGATCCGAAGGGGCCAGCATCTTCAGCGGCGCCCTTCTCCTTGTCGCGCTCATCACCATTACCACCAGGAACAGGCTCCTTATAATCCGTTCTGCGGCGCACTAGAGCCGGTGGTGGTGTGACTGTGTTGGACTCCTCGCGAGCGAAGCGGGAGGTTGCTGGTGACTGTGGGAAAGGGTAGGCTTCACTGGTGTCGCGGCGACGACCACCAGGCCTAGCGCTGGTCGGTGACGAAAGGCCGTAGGGAGTGCCTGCGCCTTGCGATACTGACGTCTTGCGCAACGAGAGACCTTCCTTTGGAGTGCCATCCTTGTTGGCGTTTTGGGTGGGCGGTTTCAGCGGCGAGTTTACGGTCGACGAGAACACCTAAGTAAAAGGTCATGTCAGCTGGTGGTTACGAAGTATGCGCAGATGGTGTGGACATACGTCTCGCTCTTCTTCGGTGAGTTCCCGCATGCTGAGTGGTTCCGTGCTGCCCTCACGGTCCCAGCACTGGTCGACCCCGCTCGGGACGTCCCTGCTGTGGTCGTTGCGGCCCCACGAAGCGCCAGACACTCCATTCGTTGCGCGCGGATCCCATGCGCCCATGGATATGCTGGACACTCCATCTGAGCGATCATCGGACTCCCGTTGAATCTTGTACAGCTGCATTAGTTGATCTCGCGAGAAGCGGCTCTCCAATGAGCTGCCATTGCGTCCGGGCTGGGCATGCGGTGGTACGTAGACCCCCGAATTTGACGTGTTCTGAGAGGCTGGCGTATCTCGTGAAGCTGAGTGGGCGGTCGATCCGGAAAGCGAGGTCGCGTGTGAGGGCCGGCGAAATGTTTGCGTGGCACCATTTGTCCGTCGAGGCCTGGCATTATCTTTAGCGACTGGGCAGTGAGGGTTGTTGATGGCCATAGCAATAGCGAGTGATGTATAAAAAATTGAAATATTGTTTATGAGCAACTGTAGTATCTGGTGCGATACTCGAGAGCTCCAATATGAGGTGGGACTGTGCATGCAAGGTACAAAACAGAATAAACGACAGCACCTACCAATCTGCGCTCGAGTCTGCACGCGCTGGATTTGCACTGCTTCCTGCCGCCGCTGAAGCGAATGAGGTAGGGGCCATTGTGGTGGTGGTATCGAGGTGGTGGTGGTAGTGGCTGTGGGGCGGGTAGTCGCTTCAATGGCCAGAAGAATTGGGATGCTGAGTGCGGGAACACGAAAACTGTGGCAGCAGCGGTCGGTTGAGATGATGTCAGAGTTTGATCTGATTGGAGCTAGGTAGGTGCGAGAATGGGAGTGCGGAAGGTCGTGGTACGGAGAATCTGGCGTGCAGCAGTCGTGTTCGCGTTTGAACGGAGAGGAGGCTTAACAAGATCTCAAATTCCTAAAGGCAAAAGAACATCACGTGTTGGAGCGCCAAGACTCAGTGGCTGGAGCCCTCCACTCATGACGCCAGGCGCAGAACGCGTCCACAACGCGCATCGACTACCATTATCAACAGCCTCGGTTCGCACCAATCTCATCTTTCTGAGTTCAGCCAAGGCCAGCTGTCGCCTCAATGCCGCAGGGTCGCCAATTTTTGCTGCACATCGCAAGCCTTTGTGGGCTGATGGTTGTGGTACGCTGTGGCACGCTACCAATCTCGTGCAAGGCGGGGAACGAAATTGTTTGCTGTCCATTCCATCACGAACCTCAAACACGTTTGTGGGATGGCTATAGGGACGTTACGTTGCCCTGCCTTCTTTCCTCAACCCTCCTTCTCCTAGTCCCTTTCATCTCGTGTCTATTCTCGGTTGATCTCGATGCTTTCGTCACCTTTCAAGTTCGATACGTATGCATTTTAGGGTAAGCCAATCGCTCGTTGGCAATGATACTGAACACAAAGTTTGCTGCGAGGCTTGACAGGTACCTCGTGCAGCGCCGACACCAATGAAGCTTGTGTATTACACAGCGTACGTCCGCGCCAGCAGACATTTCCTATGGCCTCCGACTGACCTTGGCCAATACGCACGACGAGCCAGATTGCTAGCTTTAATCAGGTCTTTCTGTACATAGTGTCAGCTGCTGTGCCGACGTATAAAAGCTTCGTGCCCGGCCCATGCTTCTCGAACCTTTTGGCGACTGACTGACTGTGTAACGCACAGTGACCTCGTACACAGCACGTCTTTCGCTCGTTTTAAAGTTGTTAGAATTTCTCGTTCTCACCAAAGCCTGGCCGAAACAATACAGCTCTGATCGACAATTGCGCTCTCGGCATCCTCAGGAGTCTTTCGTCTCGTGGCGATCGCATCTCATATCGTTTCGCCCTTTCCATTCGAATTTCTCATTTTCGTCCAAGATTGGTTTTTGTCCCCGAGAGATCTCTCAGCGACGCGCAGAGCGAAACGAAGTCTGTCCTGGGATGCTGGGGACGCACATGGCTCACATGCGCCAAAAACACTACGCAGACTCATCTTCCAGCGCCAGCGAAGACTCCAATCATCATCGCGAACGTATGCTCGCAGATCTATTGCGCCAACGACAAGCACAAATGTTTGGCAGTCATCAACCAGGAATCGGCGGTATGCATCGCCATTCTCCACTTTTCTTAGGTGGTCGTGGCATGATGGGAGGCTACTCGACGCATGGGTCGCCAATGGGTATGGGACTGGGCATGGGCATGGGCATGGGGTTTGGAGGTGGAATGGGAATGGGATCGGGAATGGGCATGCATCCGGCAATGGGCATGCCAGTGGGACTCGGGATGGGTGTGGGCATGGGCGCCGGACGAAGTTTATACGGTCACTCACCATATGCCACATCGCGCCATACACCTTTTGGATATGGATCACCGGGCCCACCACGCGCGCACTCCTTTCGATCACCCTTCTCGCACTCCCGACACAGTTCATACTCCAGCATGTTCACAGGCACCGAAGACGACTTTGAGGATGACTACCGCATGCCTTCACGCCCAATTTTTGGCCGGAGAGGTAGGATTGGTCTGGGGTTACCCTCACGACGATCGCGTCGAAGGCGAGGATTTACACCAGGACCTTACTTCGATGACAGTGACGATGATTTCGACGATTACGATGACTACGAAGACGACTGGGACGATGACGATGATTATGGTGGTGGTGGTGGGTATTGTGGAAGAAGACAACAGCGTCACCGATGGTTGTATTGAATATTCGGAATGATCGTCCTCGCTATTCGCCCGCATCAATCCCAGCCAAATAGGTTCCCCATCCATGCATTACTGCTCAAGTAAAATACGTCCCTTCGGCGTAGAAATTCCAGCACACACATAATTGGTTGACATGACCGTGTATATTTTCGATGCACTTCGCAAACCTGTCGTGCTGGATTTCTTCAACATCGTCACGCCACTCTATCAGCTCGTCTCGAGGAAACTCAAATGTAACCCCCAGTGTCGTCCATCTAGAAATACCCTTACATGCCAACGACTCGTTCAGGACTCCGATGGCTAGTCTGCACTGCTGAACCACACTCTCCGACCGCTAACTACAATACAGAACAAATATTACAATGCTCAATACAAGGACTTCGTTTCATAGCAAGACGCCACATGTCAGTCGCCCCCATGAAGCACTGCTGCAGCTTGTCCCAGATTTTTCGAACATGCATCACTATAAGCATCCACAGGTCGGTCAAGCCCATGAAGTGACATCTGCAGCTTGCCCTAGACCCTTCATCTGCACGACGAGGCGGTTGGTTCCAAGAACCGATGACTCACCAGGCGAGATGCAGGGCGTACTTGAAACGAAGGCAACATCTTGGGTGAAGGGTTGGTATGCTGGTATATGCTTTCCTTCACCCATGTCTGGATCGTGGTCCTAGTACATACTCGGCTTGTCAGACCCGTCCAGACATGGAAGTGATGCGCATATTCCGTTGGTGTCCCGCTACGAGTACTACACGCACATGAGGAGTTTCAAGTATTGAGGATGTTGTTCGATACTGATCACACACTTTTCCGGACGTTTCGAATGCACAACAAACAAAGTGGGCGTACATCTTCAGAAGCACCTCGTGGCTACAGAATGTGTTTGATAGGACATGCTGAATGAGAAGTGTTGGTGATAGTACATGCTACAGCCATCGCCTGCCACAGGAAGTCCTTGAATGATGTTGATCACAGTACATAGTGAAGGTGAAGTGTTGGCAACACTCCCACTCCCACATCCATCTTCAGCACACCGCATAGAATCATCGTTCAACCCAGCTCCCGCCACACCCGACGTGTTTCGCTGTTGGTGGATAAGGCAATCGTGGCAAACACGCAGCTTGTTTTGGATTTACCTCTCGGGATCTATAACGATAGGACAGGTCTAGCAGTCCGCACGGTTGGATGGGGAGTGCAGGGATACGACGCCGTCGACACGTGGTATGAGGTGAGACGGGTAGTGTAAGGCTGGACCCAGAAACGTGTGTCCAGAGTAAGACGCTACGAAACGGGGCAAATGTGGTTTCTGATGTGTTGGAAAATTGACTGGGCGTGATGAGGATGTGATGAGTGCTGAAGATAGTCAGGATGCACGTATCAAACATTACTCTTCCCAGCAGAGTGTTGGTGGGCGAAGGATGTGTATGAGATGTGATGGTCCTGGTCATTATGGTTGTTGGTGGATAACCTGCGTATGATGCTTGCACTTCTCCCAAAGCAGGTGTGGTGATGTCCCGACAGGGAAGTGCTATGTTCCTAAAGGATGACAGGGCCTGTAGTCGACATGTCCGCAAGCACGTTGGTGTAAGAAGCAGTCATCTGCTTTGCGAAGTTCCATCTGACGTAAATTAGGCGAACACGCGGGCGCAACCGTGAGTCCACTCCGTGCCACATGAATGCTTCCCTTCACCTCGTGTGTTCCGGAGCAGTACGATTCAACTTTGGATCTAGTCCTTGTCTAAGGGTGCAAGGCATGTGACTACGCGTGTAGCCTGACCGCCTGGACAGATTTATGCCACACAAGTCCTCCATGTCGGATCAGTCATATGCTCATGTTCTAAGCGCGCTTCCGTATCGTAGTGCATCTCATATGACGAATGAAGTATGAGATAAGCTGATGCCTACGTGCAGCGGGCGTCATGGAAGCTGAAGCCGGGACTCGGCAAAATTAGGCAATCGTGGGGCCAAAGAAGATGCTGCGCCCTTGTCGTGGCGAAGCTCGCATTAGGTCCCAAATCTGATCAAAGGTGTACATTAGATTGAAACGCTAGGGTGGCCGACTATCCTAAGGCCTAGACATGCTCTTAAAAAGCTAAAGATGCAATGCGGTACATGTGGTATCGCTGACGAGAAAGAGAAGGGGAATCTCATTAGAGAAGCCGAAAGAAAAGGTAGTCAAAACAGATGCCGATAAATTGCCGAAGGCCGCCCTGCGAGGCTACCATGACTGTGCATGTCGCTCTGGACCACGCAGATATGGAGCAGAACTTTAGCTTGGATACTGGCCGGGGCCGAGTCTTCGAACAAGAATGGAAAGAGCCTTAGAGAGTGTACGAACAGAACCTGTAATGCGATGCAAGAAATGAGAAAACAGATCGCTGTACGCACTCGCAAGCAACGCCCAAGTGATGCAAAGTCGTCCCCAGCCGAGAATGCTCTGTTGAGGCGTACGCATCCTTGCGCGGCCTCATGCTACCCAAAGAACGCCGTAATGTATGCTGTCTTGATAGTGATCATGATGAGAAATATAGTTGAACGCCGTCAGCCCCCAGGGTATTGTGTATGGTACTTGTCCGGTACCGGGATATAGAAATGTCGGAAAGTCGAAATGGTGCCTCGAATAACGCCCAAAAAATGCTTTAATCCTCCAGAGGCCAAAGATAGATTGTCGAGCGATGGAGCGATGCGAACAGTGCGCGCGTCGCGAGGCAGATTTCAAGTTGAGTGGTGTAGGACCACGCCCAAATCGGTTAGGATCGACAAGATCATGCGGACGTTGAGTGGATCACCCGATGTCCACCACGCAATGCGGCAATCGCAACCTTGGACGCACCACAGGGAGCATCCGAAGTCCTTCTACACCCTCGTAGTACGCTCGCCATACGGTTGGTAGGCGCTTTCGGCCGATAATTGGCTTATGTCGCCGGTGAGGTCGGATCGTTGCAGTGGTTGCGCAGCGGAGGGCACGCCGGCTGTTGCGGAGGCGTTGAGATACGTATAGTCCCAAGATCCACGCCCACCTTGGGAGAGGCTCGCTGGGTATTGCATCTGGTGAGCAGGTATTCCCCACTGAGTCATGTTATGTCCTGAGGGTGTCCTCTGGGGTCCCGATAGTGCTAGGCCTGCTGACCCTTCGAGGCCTGCTGATACTTTCATGTGAGGAGATAGACTGGATGATGCTAGATGTGGAGTGTATGCGGACGAAGCCGTCGATGCCGCAACCGATTGTGGTGAGGAATTTCGATGCGCACTCACTGCAGTGTGCGACATGGCGTTCGGCGCATAAGTCGAAGTCGAAGCGATGGGCAGTGAGCCGATACCAGCAGTAGAAGAGTAGCTTGCAGACTGAGAGATATTAGCTTCGTGCTGTGTGCCGTCGAGATTTACACATACATATTTGCTGATAATCTTTTTGAGCGCATGCGCAAGTATTTTCCAAGGGAATACCTTGACATCTTTCTCTATGTTGCGCGGCTTCGGGTTCGGAAAGCCCATGATGACTTTGAAGAACTCTTCACTGTCTGCCTTTGCTTTGGACACTGTCAGAGGGCGGAAGCCTTCCAGATTGCGCCGTATGCGATTCTTCTCCTCGACTGTAAAGCGGACATTCACCAGCTGTTCCAGCAGGTAAATGGTGTCAACACTTGTGATGAAGCATTCGTCCTTCTCTTCCCACCAAATACAGCTGACGCATATGCTTCGGGCCGGTCTAGCTTCGGGGGTTATAGGAGCGAAGGATGTGGTTATTGTACTGCCATGCTGCGATCTCTTGAACTCGACAAGCCTCCGTTTCGCATCCAGCTCGTCTTGCGACCATTCTTCACTCATCTTGTCCAGATCGCCATCGATCTTCAGTACAGCCTTGGTCTGGTACATGGAGTACGGATTAAATGGCTGTGCGGCTGAAGCACTTCCCATTTGGGGAAGGGTCGTGGCTCGAACCAGGACTGGAGCGGGAAGTGCAGCGGAAGAGGGGAGCATCGAAGTGCCAGACGTATTTACAGACATCGACGCAGATGCCCTTGCGGTATGCGCAATAGTGTTGTAATGGCCGTAAGACTGTAAGTTCGGAGACATTTGGGGAAGCTTGAAGTCTGAGTGTGAGAGGCTCATGCCTGACGGAACAGCGTATAAGCCCTTCTGCGATACTTGCGCACTGTAGCTTGTCTGCTTGGTGAGATCATATCCGCTACCGTACGAACTCGACAGAGAAGGCTGTGCCGGAAGTGGAGATACGTGCGCGGCAGAGTATACTCCTGACATCGACCGTGGCTTTGCTTGGAAGCGCATGGTGTTTGCGCGTTTCGCGGTGGCGCTGTCCGCGTAGTCTTGAGTATCGCCAAACTCGGTGGAGTACTTTCGCTTTCTTGAGAACTCTGGCGAGGACTGGTATGCGAGATTCGGTGACATGTCTGTAAAGGTGAACTTGCCAGCGTCTGTTTGCGATCTGGGGTGTCCGTTCTTGTCTTCTATCTGCAGCTTCAACATCATGGTTGGATTCCACGAGTTTGTCAAAGGAAACGGAGGCACTTCCACGTTGAGGAGATAGTTGTACCACTCGTCATCGTAGTCCACCTTTTGCAGTGCTGCGACGCACTTTTTGGATCCGAACATGAGGATGAACGTGTGCTGATTTGCAGCAAGGTCGTAATTCGTCCGGAGTTGAAGAGAGACTGTTGACCCAGCGGTGCCTTGCGTAGGCGTAACAAACTCGGAAATTTCCGTTTCGGTCGTTGTATGGGAGACGGGATGACGAGACCTTGCATCAATAAATGAAGAATCGGGTTGGTGCTCTACAGTGGCGCGTGACTCGTATGTCGAAGTCGGGATATAGGACATGTCTGCACTCGAGGGCTCATGGGTTAGCCGCGCGGGCGCATCCGTGTACTGCGAGACGAATGATGGCTGTGCAATGCCTGTATAGCTTGGAAGCTGATTCGATCTTGTGGCTTCGGCGTCTGTAGTGTAGGGTGGTCAGTCAAACTAACTAGTGACTCGCACGTGGGCGCAACCGGGTTCATCCGACCAGACAGTGGCAGCTGCCCTTGCAAGTTTGTCAGATGAGCCGCAATGCACTTACCATACACATATTGCTCGTTCTTGTTGTACCCCGACATGGACGTCAGATTTACACCTTTGGTAGCGTGCGCAGTCGTAGGCCTGCTGTCTAGGCCTTGACCACACGCTGCTACAAGCGGATCCGATGTGTCCAGGTCGACACCGACAATAAAGGGCGTTCTATAGCTATCAGGCTAACGCGAAAGGTACGTTAGCAGGCAAACGTGTGTTGGGGTCGAGTATGCAGGCAGCAATGGAAGGCGCGGGCTGCGCACCCTAGGCCAGGTCAAGGAGATGCGGAAGTGGGGAGGAGCTACAAACCTGATAGCTAAGCTCTACGGTGCAGGCCAGTTTGACGGTATTCTGGTATTGCTGGCTTGCGAGTGTGTCGTCCACTTCCTCTGCGAGAATAATTTCTTATTCTGCAGGGTCCACCAACGAACTGCTGGTGCGATGTGAAGCGCGTGTGCAATGGGATACACAATGAGTGCTTGTTGCATACAAATGTTGCGACAAGAGTTCTCGACCGGATGTTTGAGATGTGTGATGAGGCGAGACTGGAAATGCTGCGTGTGGACCTTGTGACTGAGATGCAGACAGAAGTAGCCAGCCCAAAGACAGACAATCAGGGTGTTTTGAAGTTCGAATCATTCGGGGATCAGGGGGACTTTAGAGCGTCGTTATCGAATAATGTGAGTCCTGTTTGGCGCGCAGTATAGCTCAGACAATAACAGCTGGAGTTCGACGAAAGAGGTAACAAGAAGCGTTGCTCTAGCTGCATGCAAAACTGATTCAGCGCAGATGCCAGGTCCTGGAAATGACAGTGAGTTCACTGGTGCAGAATGTCGCACTTCACGACCCGCATTTCGATATGACAGATGTGTTGACTTACATAGCAGACAAAGCAACAGAAACAAGATGCAGGGCTGGGCGATGTGACGAGGCTAGGCAGCCTTGCCGAGCGGAAGAAAGAAGGGACGGCGGGAAGGTCAAGCTATGACGGTGGAGATAGACGATGACTGGTAGCCGGTATGGTTGGTGAGAGCAGAGAGACGACGACGTGTCCCAGGGCGGCGGGCAGGAGTAGGATTGGCCAGCGCGGACAGTGTGAAATGCAAGGCAGGGCGAGCACAGTGGTATCTGGGGGGCTCGGATGACTCTTGATGATTACCGGGCCCATTAACCTGGTAGACTAGTGGGCCAGTGAGTGCTGGAGCACGCCCTCGAACGGCTAGTGCGCTCACCGTTGGGCACGACGTCGCGCAAAGCCCTGACAGCTCTGCGATTCAAAATAGGACTCCAGACGACACGAATGAACGAGCGGCTGGAGTTTTTGTGCGCTGAGGCTCCGGCGGGTGCTGGTGGCCCAAGATGGCGCAGTCCTGCGTGCTGGTAGTAAGCTGAGCCGCACGGCCGCCTCTGAGTGGTCGATTATTCCGGCCAGGCTGTGGCTGCGAGCAGAGTGCCAGACGAGACACGTTCAGAATGCGAATCCAAAAGCAACGGGACACAATTCCAGCAGATGTTTGGTGTGGCCAGTTCCTGAGATGTGGAGTGGGCTCTAAGACCTCTGCAATGGCCGGCGACGCGGTTGCGGAGAGCCCGGGCCAAAGCGTCGAAACACAATCCGTGAGGCGTCAGGTGTGGGTGTAAATGTGATAATGCAAAAATGCAAACGAGAAATTGCAGTGGCGGAAAATGGGCAGCAGGTTGTGAGGGAGGTGCTGCTACAGGGTGGTGTTGGATGTGATATGCAGCGTCGACATATGCGCCGGGCGTAGGAAGTCTGGCGGGCTCCCAGCGCGGCGGTGACATGAGCGATGATTTACATATGGCCCAACATGGCCGTGAGCATCAGCAGCAGCTGTATGGGCATCTTTGCTGCAGGCCTCTGTCAGGGCGCCCATAGCCTCTGCCCCCAGACGATGCTCGCAGGGTCTGGAGCACGATGACTGGCCGCAATGACGGCTGATGGCTGGCCATGGCCGCCAGTGCACGGTACTGCTAAGCATGGCCCCGTCTGAGCGCTGTGGTGATGGAAACATCGCAGGAAGGGAGGCATGTGTAGGAGTGTGGTGAGCAACGAGCACAGACGCTGGCGGGCCAAGCGAATGATCGGACATCTATTCCTGGTGTGGCTTGCAGGCAACCTTAATCTCATCCCTGCCGCCGCCTGCGCATCGCCAGAAAGCCACTCTAGGCGGGCACTTGCCAGGCACAGCAACGCTGCCAGCAAGATTCGCCGTGATCGCTGCTTGGACGGCGGTGGACGGCCAGCAAAGGAAGCGTCTCTGTCCCACGCGGGCGCTTCTGTGTGTTGCTCGAGGACGACGACGATGCCATGGATCGCACCTTCCTGCCGTCCCGCGGACTTGCCGGACGCTCCTGCTTTCGTGTGTCGTTGCTCGCATTGCTCCTGCCTCGGCTGCACAAATTCAGACCTGGTCGCGGTGGCTCTGTTTGTATGCCGCCGCTGGGTCGGGAAAGAAGCGACTACTCCCGCCTGCCTGGCTGTCTGCCTACTAGGCTCTTCGGCGACGAGCGAGATGAGGCTGTAAGGTCCCGAGATGAAGCAATCAAGCTCGGTGCCTCGCGCGCAACCCATTATTCTGTACTACCAGCTGGCACCGTCTGGCGCTGCTCAAGAAGGTGCCAGAACAGCTATTGAGCTGTGAGCGCCGCGTTGAAGCAGCTTCGACGCGTCCAGCGACCTTGTCCACTAGATCCCTTGCGCGCAAGGCCATGCCATCTCAGCAGCGGATAGTTAAGGTGGCCGTTGGTAGTATTCTTAGAAAGCTGATGCCGTATCACTCCAGGCTCTTATCCCAAATAGGCGACGTGAGCGGTTTGATTTGCGGCTGTGTAAATCTCCTCAAAACGTCAGCCCACTCCCCAAAAGCAGACAGTTAACAGCTCAGCAATCCGGCGATTCCGCCATAATTCCCCACTTCTAGCCGTTTTGCAGTTGTGCGCGAAAATGGTGATGACGTCACGTGCTGGGATAGTCGCGTTGTCCCGGTTGACATGGAGCGAACGCACGCGATCCTCCGGGCATCATTCATCCCCGGTCCCTCTTTCCTCGAACCCCTCTCCAATGATGACACGGACGGCATCTGCAACCCTGTGCAGCCTCGTCAATTCCCATGCGAACGGCTGTTCCGTCACATCGGCAATACCGTAATGATCTCTCGGCATTGCTGATTTCGCATCCACACCTTTTGGGGCCCTTCATCGCGAAAAGAACCCCTTCCATCGCATGTGCAAAGCGCAACGTCATACTCCACGTCTACTGCTGCGCGAAAATGAACCCTGCTGACATTTCATCGCAATCCGAAGTCGGCTGCCGTGACTGCCTAAACGGGAACCGCGTGCGCTTTGCATGAAGGCTCAGGTCCCGTGCGAATGGCCCTGATGGCATTCCATCTGATGCTTCAACTCCAGCATATCTATCCAATCGTGGGTAGGTCCGCCCGTGGCGCTGCCTGACTGCCATCTACCACCAACAACGAACGAGCTTAGGCTGGAGGGCTTGCTCAGAACCCGGTAATCAGACCACGCAGCGTGCACGCCATGGCCTCGGATCTTGCGTCCGCCTTGCTCCGTGTACGCTGGACTATCCTAGTCGAACTTATGCGCGCCTCCCTATCCGGTACCGATCAAAAGTGAGCCGTGGCCGTCGTCCGCCATCTATCGAACGACTATACTTGCAACAAGAGCTATCAATGCCGAGGCGTCTCCTGAGTAGGCCTTCCCTTCGCGGTCTTGGGTTCTCAGAGTTGTGCGACCTTCACCAAACGGACGATGCTCAATGCGAAGTCAAGGTCTCGTCGGCGTTTTGCTCGCGTTGCACAAGGCGAACGCTGTTCCCTTCCGTTGTTACATCAACTACACCAAAACGGTATTTACTTGCTTCAGCTATGTCAATGACACAAATTACCCTGGCACATCGAGATGGAAGTACCGGACGGCTCCCTGCAGCGCTTGAAACTTGTGCGTCCTGCCCTTCACCCTCAATCGCCTGCGAAATATCTATGACCAATTGTAGCCACACTTGCAAAGGCAAGTCCACAACTTAATGCATTTAGCATTTTGATGCACGACTCCTGGTATATTTATCTAAACGTTCGCGGTACACGACTTCCTATTCAACGGTAATCGGGCCATCGTCGAGCAACAAAGCTACGGCAGCAGACCTACATTAGGCTGCATCACATTCTTGTCTCGGCGTCCACCGAGAGCCTTGTGGCGGCTTTTTGGCTTGCATTTCAAGTCCTTCGCAACCTGGTTACTGGGTTGCTCTTGCAGCTCGTTAAGCGGTATCCCAGGGTGTGCAAGGGAGCGAGTCCCAGCTACCTGGCTCGAGGTCGTCGAGAAGACCCATCGGAAGCACAGTTGTGGGGGATCGTTCTCTGATACCGTACCCACACGGGTGACCTGCATATACTAACGAGAACTTGGTCTGTCCCTGGGAGCCACCGTCATGGAGGCACGGGGAACCCAAACTCACTGAACGTGACACGCCGAGATGCTTGGTATCGACCATCGACCTGTTTGCCACCACCATCCACGATTTGCATTTCAGATACGAGACACTTGGCTGCTAATGACGGACGTGCGACATCACCAACGGTTCCGTTGCACGCGCACTGGGAGAGTCGCGCTCTTGCACGTTGGGCATCGGCCAGCTGCAGGATCTGCGACTCCTTGCAGTGGATCGACGCCGACGGTGGTACAGTACAACGCATCCCCTTAGCCGCCCACACGTGATCAAACTCTCGCAGAATCATTCTGTCACCAACTTTCATTCCTATGTAAGCCATGAACGACTTCAACGAAGCTCGTTACCAGCCCAGTCAGCTACCATAGCTGACGTGTGGTTTCTGGAAAGAATGTGTGTTCACAAAGGGCAGCGTGTGTTGCTCAGAAAGTCTGTCTAGCATACCTTCTGCGCGAGATCAAAATGTGAGGTACGTAACGATAGCATTGGCTTCTGAAGTCATCTATCCCTGTCTATGAGCAACTTTGCGGTGGGCGGAGAGCCCCAAGTCAGCCCCCAGTCAGCCCCAAGTCACAAAAGCACCACTTCTTCAATTCCGCACGGCTCAGTCAAACATGGACACTTCTCGTGGGAGTTGAGGAATCGAAAATAGGCTTGTGCTTTCTAGCCCTACGATTCAACAACGCCCTAAGCTGGCTCGGTTAGACAGTGGGTAGAGTGAGGGCTAAATACCCTCACAATACTAAATCTTTTATTTAGACCTATAGTACGTTGCGCGAACGTTGTGATGCGAATGTTGCGCTGCCAGCTAGCGTTCTTCCGTTCGACTTTCCAAGGCCCACGAGAGGACATATGGTAGGACGAGCTTAGTGAGGTCCATGCGAGGACTTTACAAGGCGGTGAAATTGATCAGGCTTTCGCGTGGTTGTCCGCAGGAGGTAAGGCACCAGCGGCTCTGTCAGATTGGAGGTGGTGGCTAATGGCGAGGCAGCTCGCGGGTTCGTCGGTACTGCTGCACAGCCTTCCAGCTGAACAATCTGCCCCGCTCTTTGCTCCACAATACGCCAGCCCCACCAAGCTCACAGAAGGCTTCTGCGACGAACATATATACAGTCCCAAAGGCCTTCGCATTACTGTGCTTGGCATTTCTTCGCGCTCGCGTCGCGTGGAGCAAGAACAATCGCAACTGCTGTACTGGCCAGAACGATCCAATGGAATCTTGCCGAATCCGTTACTAATGAAAGCTAGCTATCAACGCACGACGGAAGCCAAGATGAAATTGCTCTTCGAGAACAGGGTGCGTAGCAATGTCGCCACTGGATAGATTTCGCAACAAGCCCCAATCGAAAGCTCAAGTGGGATTTGAACCCAACACTGGGGAGCAAAAGCCATTGTACGATGTACAATTAGAACGGTCCATGGTCCTCGGACCTAATGCACTTACTCAACACAGGGACAAGTACTATATGGAGCATTACGGGTTACCAGCGCCTGCAAAGGAGTCCGCGACACCTCAGACAGGTTCCGGAACGACCGAACTTCCCACCACAGACAAAATCTCCATAGCACTACAGAGTCAGTACCGATATCGAGTTCTGGACGATTCCAGAGACGAGATACGTCTCGTCAAAGTGAACTATACGTCTGAAACCAACGGCTTCATCAATTGCAATCTCGAACACCACACCATGGGTGACCTAGTTGGCAACCACACGTATGATGCCATATCATATGTCTGGGGTAGCTCTTCGCGTAGTACGAAGATACTCTGCGACCACTACACCAGTTCTCTCTATGTAACTCCTAATCTTTGGGATGTCTTGGCGAAACTCGCCTCGGAACCATCCCAGTTGGGAGGTCGTCGTCCCTACTGGATTGATGGTCTGTGTATCGATCAAGAAAATAAAGAAGAACGCGGCCACCAGGTACGGAAGATGAGCAAAATCTATAGGCGGGCCGCATGAGTGCATATTTTCCTTGGATCATTCAGGTCGGAGCAAGATCTCTTGTGCAGTCCCTGGCTTACTCGACGCTGGGTCATTCAAGAAGCCGTGGCAGCTCAAAAGGCTGTTGTTCATTTCCAGGTAGAACGCCACTGGAAACAAATGCCCTGGATAGAGTTTGTCGATGTCGCTAGCGACACCAACGTTGGGGAAAGGAGCTTGCTGTTGAAGCCTACAGATCTCCTTCGTGGTCTCTCTGAGACCAAAGCAACAAGATGGTCGGGCATCTTTCCTCTCCTCTTGAAGTTTCATGCAACCATGTGTCACGATGACCGTGATCGGTTGTTCGCACTTCTTGGAGTATCAAACGACGTCGAGCTGAAGGACGAACCTGTCGACGCCCCGGCCCACATGGCACAGTTTCAAACACAATTTCGAGCATTAAAGATCTGGTTTCGGCCGGACTATACACTTAACACCACTGAAGTGTATAAAATCTTTGCCTTAGCTGCTCTGCGATCGCCTTTAGCTTTCGACCTTTTGCATTGTGCAGGAGCCTTCGGCAGTCCCCCAGGCAGCTCTTCTTGGGTCTTACCTACGTGGGCGCCGGATTGGCGCTGCACACCACGTTTCAATCCTTTGATTAGACCATGTGGGTGCCATGCAGGTATGCTGAAGGCCGCTGGTAAGCAAAAGATCGACAAGCAGGTGATCGCAGTGGACGAGGCGAGCATGATAGTCACTATCAGAGGCACACATCTCGGTAAAGTGCTTGAAGTCTGCGGAGATCCCTCACAGCCACCAAACTATCCCCCTAGTCAGCTCGTCAGCGTCGAGTGGGTATCGGAGAAGATCGATGTAGCGCGTGGTCGCACATACGTCAAGCTAGACACTGGTTACGAAGTATGGGCGCCGAGAGCTATAGATTTGAAAGATGAGATGGAAGTGGTATTGCTTGTTGGCGCAAGAACGCCATTTGTGTTACGGCGTCAAGAAAAGGATGGAGCCAGCCAATCTTATCACGAACTCATCGGCGATTGCTATGTCAATGAAGAGGAGGTGATGAATGGCAATCTGATCAATCAGGCGGCGCAAGACTCGTTCATCGAATTTCGTATTGCATAGGTAGGCGACCGTGGGCAATCACGCCTGCTTCGCCTACTGCTTCCCACCAACGCGAAGAACGGCCGACCACCAATGCCCTCCGCGGAAACACTTCTTCTGGTCCTTTTAATGGCGCTATGGACAGCACCTAGGCGAACGTTGCGCACTGCCTCGGCATGCCTCACGCCAAGCCATCCACAGGATCACGCCGATGGCAAAATCTGCACCAAAAAGTACACAGGAACATCTCATGGACGCAACAAGCTTTGGACCTCTTTCAGAGCCCACCTGCGAATTCAACTTACGGGCAGACGGGAGAATACTGCTTGTCAGTGAAATTATGGACACCTTGGAGCAGAACTTTACACGAGTATGATAAGCCTCTGCCTATCACCGCTTGGCTTCAAGGGGGAATATTCATTGCTGGTGGAGTAATAGTTCCGTACCAGAATCTAAGCCATTTGATTTAGCGAAGTCAAAGACATATCTTCGTGGTCATCAGGTACGGTCACTCCAGATATATGGAGCTCTCGCTGGTTTCTGATTTCTCACATCAGTACAGCTACCGACTCAGCATTTTCAGTTTTTCGAACGCCGCTGGCCTGCACCCACACGAGCAAAATTTGGGATGCCTAGATCAGCGTCTCGCACTCGAATGGGCCCGCGACAACGTCGCCAACTGCGGTGGCGGTTCAAGTCGCATCATTTTATAGGGCCAGTCCGCAGGCACAGCCACAGTTGATAATTACAATTACGGTTACCCGGATGACCCTATCGTCCAAGGCCTCATCATAACCTCAGGAACAAGCTACTTACCCGTCCCATCCATCGATCCCAACCACGACAACTTCACCGCCGCAGCAATTAAGCTCGGCCGCGGCAATCTCAGCACCACAGCCGAACCAGAATGTATGAGATTTATGAACGCGTTCGACCTCCTCACCATCCAAGCCGCATCGGCAAAATCATGCCCAAATCTGTTCACCCTTCACTAATCCACTTCCTCCTACATTTTCGATTCCAACATGAAATTCAGCACCTCCACCCCAGGCGCTCTCGCACGAAAATTCACACGCCTCACCGCCATAGTCTGCACAAACAAACACGAAGGCGGCCTACCAATCAACACCACTTACTCAGCACTCAGACGCCCATTTTTCCTGTGTCCCGTAACTCTTACAAGCCAGAATCGAGTGAGCGGACACGCTCGCGCAGATCGGTACTTGTGTGCGGAATCGTTTTTCCGGATCTCCACGTGGACAGGGGGGACTCATAATTCGGAGTTGTCGCTGATATTCGGAACGTTTGGAAAGAGTGGGCAGGCCAGGGAGAGGGAGAGGGTGGTTAGCCAGAGGATACAGGGGTTTTGGTTGGCGTTGCGTTTGTGGAGAGGGTCGTGCATGGGCTGTAGAAGTTGGGTGGAGGAGATATATATGTGGAAGGAAGGGGAGGTTAGTTGTGTATGGTGAAGGTGATAGGGATGTGGGGACTTCTATTGTTGAGAATTCGGACGAGAGTAAGATGACCTGATTCCAAGTGGTGAGGTGTGACTGTCGAGGATGTGGCAGCTGTTCGGGTTTGATGACGTAATAAGATACCTTCATAACTCTGTGTTGTTGGTCACAATCATCCTAAATGACTTTTTTTCCCTGTCGCTACCGATTCCCCAAGCCCGTTCAGAGGTCGTCCCAGGACGCACGCCTTCATCCCCGCAATGGCGCAAAATCCGCCTTCAAAGTCTCCGTCATCCAAGCGCCCACATACACACCCTTTCCCAATTTGAACCCCTTGCTTCTCAGCAACATGTATATAGCATTCAAATGGAAATAGCTGTTCGGCACCATAAACCCACCTACATACTCAGCCAGTCCCGTGATCTTCAACGTCTTTCCCGAGCTCTGCATGTGCACATCAAAGCCCTTAGACGCGCTCTCGTTCCATTTCTGCTCGTTGATGGAGTCAAGGACGGCGTTCATCGCCTTGAAGAAATCGATGATGTCTTGCAATGAGTTGTAGCTTGGGTCCAGTGCGGGTGCAGCAGTGCTGGAAAGGTTTAGGCCTTCGAATGCGGCGGTTTGGAATTTTGCAAGGAGAACGGGTTGCATGCGGAAGGGCAGCATGTCGCCGATTGAGGCGTCGAGGATTTCTTGTTCGGTTATGGGGAGGCCATTGGCGAGTTCGGTTTGCGCGCTTGTTAGGGTGGACATTGCGCCATTGTTGATTCTGCGCAGTTCCGGGATGGTGGTGGTGTAGAAGTTGTAGGTAGTTGAGTTGGCCATTTTAGATGCAATTCGATCTGGTTTGAGCTTTTAGGAGTAGTCTGTTGTGTTGTGTGAATTGGGAGGTTGTTGTGTGATGTAGTCGCCGAAATGTCAGAAATGCAAAGTGCGACGAGCCGATCTGACATATAGAAGCTACGTGACACTAGCTCAACCCCGGGACCCAGGGTATACAGTGGGTACTGCTTGCCACATTCTGTTTGGGAAGGTGTTGCTTGCCGAACCGAATCGTTTCGTCCTCGGCAGGGTCGCACCTACTATTGGTGCACACCGCCAACTGTTTGCCGAGGCTCAACCAGATTCTCGATGATGACATCGTAGTTGAGCCAGGGTGAAGAAACTATGACAGTGATGAGCGGTCCCGAGCTGGGATGCAAGCCATCAAGTTGCGAATTCACACCTGACAAAATTCTGACCCAAAGCCACGAGCATCTAACATCAAGCATGTCAGAAGATACTCGGGCGGGGAAGGGACAATGACTACGAGCAGCAAACGATGCTGGAAAGCTTCAAGGTCAATTGTTTGTACGCATTCGTATTGTAGCCAATGTGCGAGCGGGCCAGACAAGCGAGCGGGCCACCCTACCAACTCTGCGCACCTCTACAGGCGTGCAACTCCACCATATCATGAGATAATCTATAGATATTGAAACAGTAGATTAAGCAGTATCTACAGTATCTTTTTTACACGTACGTGAGTTATGCCCAGTCTCTCTGCACCTCTTACAACGCGCTAGAGCCTGGCGGCTGAGGCCTGATTGCCCTTCACTCTGACGCTGTCACGCTCTCTCTGCTGGCTAGCCTCCTTCTGGGCAAGTATATCCTCTCTCTCCTCCTTTGTTAAGACCCCCTGCTTCTGTATTCGCTTCTTTTTGCGCTGTCTACGCTTTGTTGCTGCCTTGTTAGCTCTCTCAAGGCTGCTAATCTGATCGCGCATTAGCTCAGCTGAGAGCATCATCACCTCTGCTCCTTTCTTGAGCTGGCCAATTGCCTCAATAATTGAGGCTGGCGACGAGCTCTTGTGCCGCCGCACGCGATCACGTATTAA
>ML978261.1:647-106694 GCA_010015745.1 Setomelanomma holmii
GGGCTCATAACTGTTGGATGTGGGAGCACAGGGCAGGTATGAATGAGGCAGAAGGTTGTTGTATTGAGAGAGCTACTGTGAGCGATTATATACACAACCAGATGAGTAAGCAGGTGACTAACAGGGTCACCTGAGATGCAGTTCACAGTGTACTGTGTGAACTGAGGTGCCAGGCTGACACTCTAATTTGATTTGTGTTTGTATCTCATCATAGCTAGCTTTGCATTTTGCGCTTTTAGCAGGTAGATGCGCTTACCTAACTAAGCGCTTCAGCTTAGCTCGCAGCTGCCTTCTATGAAGGCCCTTGGTTGGATACGAGTATCGTGTGCCGAAGGCTCTACGGTTGGTTCTCGGGGAGTAAGCGACAGGGTGCGGTGGACAGGGGTTCCAGGCACAGATACTGAGCAGTAGTCAGAGTCTAAGTACGAGGAGTGCACTGAGGTAGATTGATGGGGACAATAGATTGAGTGCAAGGTAACCAAGTTGTAGATTGGTACAAAGGGTACTGGTAAGGTACTCTATGAAGTTGAACACGATGGTCTATAGGAGGCCATCGATTCTAGTTATATATTTCGTAAGTATAGCGCTCAGTCGAGAGCAGGGTGCTCCGTCCTGAGCGGTGCTCCATCCTGAGCGCTCATACTTGAGCAGTCGTATGACGTCATGCTCCAATATGAGCGGTCACATGACCCAGGATAATTCGAAGAGAGCGGTGGTTTGTGTTACCTTATTGGCCCTTCATAAGCCCGGGCGCTTATTCTGGCTTTGTTGAGACGAGGTTCTTAACACCTTCTTGCTTGGCGCGAGAGCTGAACATCTAGCCTTGTGTGTCTTCACATTGTTCATCCTTTTCTTCATTAGCATGCGCGGAACTTAGAATCCTAATTATACTGATTGAGCTCGGCTAGTCACAGATTAAGACTGCTTAACGCTGCAACCTTGGTAGTAAAAGAGCTTAACTAGCGCAACATACCACCACATGCGATTCTGCCGCATAGCTGTAGAGAGGAGAAAATGAGCTTACACAATGTCCAGTCTAGATTAGCATCAAGCCAAAAAGGCTATGCGCAGATGTGACGGTATAAAACACCTTGTATACGGAACGGTACACAAGGTCGGCCTTTTTTTACCGTTACAGAAGAGTCTGAGATGTCGTGAGCAAGCACTTGGTGATGGCTTTACTCACTGCTAAATCAACACATGTTGCATTGGACATTTCACCTGGACTACATAGGCTAACAAAATTTGAGGCTGCTGTCACTACAACCAACAGCTTACTGCGGAAGAGTGCTTCTTAGACTAGGATTACAATCGGGTGCCAAAAGTTTGTTCGCGCCTACGCTTAGGCCACACCCATCACATTTACTACCAGAATTCAACCACCTATAACTCCACCTACAGTGAATGAAAATTGCATGCAAGGGGCGCAAATTAATCGCATTGTACTTAATATTTAGTCTGGTAACCCCTTGCCTAGCGGCAGGCTTCCAGCCGATGCGGCATAGAGGTAATAAGCTTCTTGATCAATGTGTCAGGTATGGCAGCCCATGCCTCCTTTATCCCAGCTTCAAATGCCACCCACTCTTCTGCAGACTCTCCCATGTAGTCTAACTCAGGATAGAGCTCATAGAGCTTTTTCTTAAGGGCCCACCACACGTGTTCAATAGGGTTTAAGTCGGATGAATAGGGTGGCCATTCAATGGTCTACACGCCATGTCTCTTGAGGTACTCCTTGCTCTTTTTCGCCATATAGATGGGGGCGTTATCCATCATAAAGCGCTCCCCAGGCTTGTATTGAGGTAAGAGGCCCTCACTGAGAGCCTCTCAGTAGCTCCAATTGGTGTAGCCTTTGCGCTTTGCTATGCTGTTGCGGGTCATGATTACTAGAGGACTACGCCCAACACGACCCCCCGGAGTCATCCAAATTGAGCCCCAGACCATCCGAGCAGGCTGGCAAGCAGTGTTAACCTCTTCCACTTTGGTATGAGTCCGTTTCTCCGCTGGCACGCGCCACACCCAGCTAGTGTTGTGGCCGCTTCCTCAAGCAATACTGTACTCGTCACTAAACTTAAGAGTCGTCCGACGCCAGTTAAAGCTAGAGTAATCGCGCGCAAATGTAAGATGAAGCAGCGCTGTAGATCTATTAATCTTTAGTCTGCGCTTTGCGCGAAATTTGCGGTAACAGCTTCGAGCATAACGCGTTGGATAGTACGCCTAGAGACGTCGAGGTGGTTAGAATTGGCTGGCCACATCCCAGCCTCGTCTAAGAGCTTGCGGTACTCAATTTTTGGGTACTTTTGAGCAAGACGCAACAGTACTCGGCGATCGCGTCTGCTTTAAATCAGTGTACGGCCAGTCCGAGGGCATGAGGCGTTGCTGCTGGTGGTCTCCCATCGCTGGATGGTCTTCTGAACGCAGCGCTGCGAGCAGCTAAGAGTCTCTGCGATTTCCGCCGTCCGCACACCCGCCTCCTTCTGAGATAGAACAAAATCGCGCTGGCGTTCTGATAATTCCCCTCCTTACATTCGATTACCACTAATTTCTGTGCCAAAAGCTCTCATATTGGTGGAGTTATTGCGTGTTGAAGAATGGGTGGTTCTTCGCGTTCGCGTTGTTGGGGTGGGTCCGTGCATTTTGCGAACAAACTTTTGGCTTAGTACAGTATCCACGGCCTCATCTGCCGCCTCTGACGAGGCTATCGTCGCGATCTCGCTGCTCTCAGCTGGTACAGCAATGGCGTCTTCAGCTTGCGTCTGGCGCAATCGCGACTCAAAATCTGCGGCCTGAGACGCTTCAAACAGGGCTTTACATGGCGACGGCCGCAGTGACGGTAGTAGAGGATCAACCTGAGTGTCGACATTAATAGGCTGGCTGGTAGTACCGCGAGACCTGACTTTCAGGCGCTTGTTTGAGGCGGCAACGTCGCTGAAGACGCGTTTTTTTTTACGGCATGATGGCGACGAGGAAACAAGGACGATAGGAGCAGTACGTATTGAAGTAGAAAAGTTGATCTAAGAGTTGTTCATTGGTCTCAGGTGAGATGAGAGGCTAAATACTCTGTTTACCAGCCACTTGCTCCTCCCATAACTGAGGTCCTCGCGACTGCTGCGTCTGATTGTCTAGGCAGCACCTAATCTCAACAGTACGCTCAACTAGAAAGGCTGGAAGCCAGCAAGTGAACGGACTCTATGATAGTAACATCGAATTTTTGAACGTCGCCTTTCATGAAAATACACAGCAGATGAGACACAGCAGATGAGCTCACTCCCAACAAGAAAATACAGCGTGCAAGTTTGGTACAGCAAGGACGATAGGGAAATTGTGCAACGCGACTAGGTGCAGGCTCTGCAAGCTTAGTACGAGCTTGGGACATGCAACCTAGTAAGATGCCGGTTCGTGGCGTCGTAGAAATCGACCGTGAGGTGAATTCTTCGATCGCTCCTGCTAGTATGAGGCCCGTTACTAGATATTGTGTCAGTGACAGTGTCACAAGAGGCAATGAGCAGTGATCTCAAAGCTTACAAAGAAGCTTGATTTGTATGCTACGTTCGATACTCAGGTGTAATTACAAGACGTTGCGTGAAGAAAGAAAGCAGAGAGTCCTGCCTTTGGTATACATATAGCAGCGGAAGGCTTGTGATATGTCATGCAGCTGTCAGGCAGTGAGGTACTGTCATGGAAGGTGCGTTGTGCTGCTGGAGCAGGAGCTCACAGGCAGAAAGCAGGTGCGTACATGAAAGAGGCAAGTATCAAGGGAACCACAGTGGTTACTGTGACAGTACCCCCCTCTTACTCTCAAGCTATTCTTGATGATTAGGTTGGCATTGGCAGTTTTCGTCTCTTTGGGAACTGTTCATAGAAGCGTACAACAGCGTCGTTGTCTTTCAGTTCCGTAGCAGGTTCCTAAGTTAGTTCTTCATAGCCAGTCCATTTCACAAGGTACTCGTGTTGCTTTCGTCGTTTATTGTAGCGGAGGTTCTTGATATCCTCAACAAAGTAGTAAGACTCGTCGTCTACGACAACTGGTTCGGGTGGCGGTACGTGTTGGCCTGGCAGGCAGTCTGATTTTGCTGCCGCAGGTCGGACGAGGGATACATGGAATACTGGATGAATCTTCATTGAAGCGGGCAGGTTAAGTCGGTACGCGTGAGAGGAGATCCTCTTAGCTATACTGTAAGGACTAAGGTTCTTCCAGTTGAGCTTCTTCGAAGCGCGTTGCGTTCTGATGTTGCGGGCGTTGAGCCAGACTTCATCGCCTACCTTGTACGCAGGTGCTGGTAACCGTTTTCAATTGGCGTACTCCTGTTGCATAGCTTGTGCCTATGTCATTTCTTTGCGGATGAACTCAGTTATATTGCGCATCTTTTCAACTATCTGGTTCACTTCTTAAGCCTGTAAGGCTTGGTATGCAGGTCTCTTTATGCCAGAGGGTGGTTCAAACCCCGTGGGGGGTTCTGGCCATAACAGGCCATCATTGGGGATACGCCGGTAGTTTCAGAGACAGTGTTGTTTGCTTCAAACTGGGCTGTAGGCAAACAGCTTACCTAGTCGTCTTGCTGGTAATTCGTGTATGCGCGTAGGACTTGCTCCATTGCAGCGTTTGCATTCTCAGTCTGACCATCAGTTTCAGGGTGGTATCCAGTAGAGAAGCGCGGGTCGATTTTCAGTTGTTTGCATAGTTCGTCATGGAATGCAGAGACAAATTGCTTGCCTTGGTCAGAGATACTCGTGTCTGGGAGGCCGTGGTTGCACCATACGTAGCGGAGGAACATCTGCGCAACGTCTACGGCTTCCATCTTGGCGCAGGGGATCATCTATCGGTATTTTGTCAGTCGGTCAACGACTACCATGATGTTCTTGCATCCTTCAGATTCAGAGAAATCAACAACGAAGTCGATGGAGATGTCTTGCCATCTCCGTTTGGGTACAGGCAGCGGTTTCAGAAGGCCGTGATACTTCTCGCGAGAAGCTTTCGAACGGCGACCGGTGTGGCAGCTACCAACGTATCGACGGATTGTGTCGAACATGCGGGGCCAGTAATACTCGCGTTGGACGAGTTCGAGTGTTTTGCCGCGGCCAGGACGCCCGCCAGACGGAGAATCATGGGCTGCGCGGAGTATCTTGATCTTAAGCTCATCATTATCAGGTATAACAAGCCGGTTGCGGTAGTATAAGCGGTTTTCGCAGGCTTCGCATTCGCTCAAAGTTATGGTCTTCGACCGTTGCACGCTGTTCTCAAGCAGCTGTAGGGTTTCTTTGATTAACGGGTCAGTCAGGTATTCATCCTCAATGATTTGGTGGATAGCACGGCCAGTCTCCAGCAAATAGAGTTCCTGTTGGTATGGGCCTTTTAAGGATGTCATCCTCTGAAGTCCCAAAGGGTGGCGGAACAGCTCAGGTTGCAGGAGCGTCTGCTTACGGGCCAGTCGGGCTTCGTCCTGGGCGAGTTGATCTTGGGAGCGTCGGGTGAGAGCGTCAGGCGTCTCGCCCTGTTTACCAGGACGGTACGTGATTGTGAAGTTAAAGCGTGATAGGTATTCAGACCAGCAGGTTTGACGGTGACTCAGTTGCTTTGTTGTAGCAAAGTACTGCAGGTTCTTATGGTCGCTCAGCACATCTATAGGCAATGTGGCTCCTTCAAGTTCAGGTCTCTATTGTTCGAAGCAGCGGATAATTGCGAGCAATTCCTTGTCGTAAATCTCGTAGTTGTTCTCTGCTGGGTTCATTCTCTTTGAGTAATACGCGACAGGCCTGAGGTTCCCATCAGTGTCATGTTGCAACAGCACTCCGGCGGTAACGTAGTCAGAGGCATCAGCTTCTACGATAATCAGTAGATCAGGATCAAAGTAGCGGAGGATTGGGGCAGTTGTGAAGGCTTGCTTCAGGTTGTCAAAGGCCTTTTGGCAGGTATCGTTGAAAGAGAACTTCACATCCTTCTTTGTCAGAGCTATAAGTGGTGTGACAAGGTAAGAAAAGTTGTTGATGAATCTTTGGTAGAAGTTTGCAAAGCCGAGAAAGGCTCGCACATCCTTCACGTTGGCAGGGTATTCCCAGTCTAGTATAGCCTGTACTTTCTCAGGGTCTATCCGCACTCCGTTGGTGCCAATCATGTAGCCAAGGTAGACAACCTCAGTCTTATGGAACTCACATTTGTCAATGTTGAGCTGTAGTCCAGCTTCCTTCAGGGCGTTAAGGACTGATCGGACGTGTTCTTGGTGTTCGTGTAGGTTCTCGCTGTAGATCAGAATGTCATCGAGATATGCAGTGCAGAAGATGTCAAGATACGGACGTAGCACGTCGTTCACGAAGTGTTGGAACATGCTTAGGGCGTTGGCTAGCCCAAATGGCATCACCAGGTATTCGAACAAGCCGTATCGGGTCCGAAAGGCTGTAAGCCATTCGTCTCCGTCTGCAATCCGAAGGCGGTTGAAAGCAGCAATGATGTCCAGCTTTGTGTAGTACTTAGCCTTTCTGAGTCGGTTCAGAGTTTCCTGGATTAATGGGATCGGGTAGCGGTTCTTGACAGTTACAGCGTTCAGGGCACGGTAGTCAACGCAGAAGCGGAGACCGCCTCCTGGCTTCTTAACAAAGATAACAGGAGAAGCGACAGGGGACGAGCTAGCTCGGATGAATCCCTTCGAGAGATTGTTGTCAAGATACTTGCGTAGTACTTTGAGTTCGTTCTGAGACATGCCGTACAGCGGGCCGAATCCGTGTTGTTTTCCTTTCTCAACCTCGATTTTGTGATTGTAAGGCCGGCTGTCAGGCAGCCTATTGGAGTCTTCTCGGGAGAAGACTTCAAGGAGGTCGTGACACTCTAGATGTAGCTTAGTGGCTGGGTCGGTGAACACTTTAGGCTTTGGAGCTTTGTCAATGTCGGAGATAGATACAGCGAAGATCTCATGGCCTCGTTTTCTAGCCAGGCGGACTATTAGGGTGGCTCCAATGCAGTAGATGTTCAATGCAGCATTTGTAGCTAATTCTGGTTGTATTAGGGGATCTGGAGATGACATCCCGCAAGGCCCCATATCGCTTGGTGGTTCTGATTCAGATAGTTCGCGTAATTGCCGGATCATTTTAGGCAACAAATGGCTGTGCCGGTTGTGAATCAACATTGTTCGTTTCGGAGATCGGGCGCGAGGGATTGTCGGCAGAGGGCAGCACTCCTCTGTTGTTAGTAGTTCAGGTTGCGTGTTCGGGTGTATCAGACAGCGCGTCTGGCAGCGGAAAGCATTGAACTGTAGCTTTTCGTGGTCGTAATTGATGCTAACTCGGTGCTTGTACATCCAAGATTGACCAAGGATAATGCTATGATTGCCAATATCAGTCACTATTAGCTGGATGGTTTCCTTGTGTTAGCCATATTAAAGAGTTAGTTTTGTAGTGTAGGCGATGTGGCCACCTTGCAGGTAAGTGCCGTTAAATCCTTTCGAGTGTAGTACAGTGGATAGCGGGGTTAGACGAAGTTTCCATTTGCGCGCCAGAGATCTGTGAATAAAGCCCATGCCAGTAGCACCAGTATCGATCAACGCAAGTAGGCCAATAGTGAAGTCAGCCTGACGGATTGTGCAAGGGGTGTTGATCTGATACTTCCACGGCGTAGCCAAGGATGGTGCAGTCAACAAGTCAGCAGAGATCTGGATAGACCAGGGTCCCAAGGAGCGACTTATCCTCGGGACAAGGCTTTTGCTTGTTGTTCACGGGACAGGTTAGGGGAGCGTCTCACTGATTGAGGGCGGCTGTTTTGCGAGACCGTAGATGCGGTAGAGGTAGAGGATCGTTGGCAACGGCGATTTTGGCTAGCAGAAGAAGATCTTGTCTTAGGGGAGGAGCTTCGGTTACGGATCTGGGGAAGAGGAATAGCGCAATCTCGGGAGATATGGCCCTGAATTCCACATTTGAAGCAGCTACCCTCCTTAATCCTCTTCTGTCGTTCAGTAGAGCCTAATGGGGCGTATTTTGCGGTGTCAATTTCCATAGCGTCTGGGTCACGTCTCTGGGTGTAGTAGCGATGGGAGTTCCGGTCTGGTAGGTGACGGAGGTCATTGTCGTATAGGGAGATCAAGTTGGCGTACTCGTTGAGATTCTGTGGGATTTTCACGCCAACCATAGCGTGTCGCAAATCGTCAGAGAGAGAGCGGGGCGGAGTTGGGAGATCTGAGCAGCTTCGTTTAGACCAGTGTTGGCAATCAACCGTCGGAATTCAGCGCAGTGGCAAACATGGCGATCAACTCTTACGTCGGTGCTGCGGGCATAGTCAATGCGGTATCTCCTACACATCTGGAGATCGTGGATGACCTCGCGAACTCGTTGATTCTTTCTATGAATGAGGTCCTCAACAATCGTGCCAACAACGTGGACAACGACCTGCGAGAACTCATGATTGGGAGCTGGAATAACGGCAAGATGACCGTATCCGACATCCTCCTCGGCCATGAGTTTCTAGCACCCGACCCCTACCTACAAACACGTCTCCGGGAGAAGGAAGAGCAGTATTTGTTTGCAACGCATGTTACTGCGGTATGGCGATTTGATTGACCCTACACCGTCGACGCGGATGCGCCTCGAGGTTGCTTGGCTGACGACCGTGCCAACTCGAACTACCGTGTGTGCCTCCCAGAGCATCCCAATAGGAGCTTTTGGTTCTATGCTCTCGACCAAAGCCGTGGATACGACTCGGCCAAAGACTCGCATGCGAAGGCCACTGGTCCCACGGGCTTCCTCCGATTCGCCAACGACAATATCGAAATGCACGACATCACTAAAGAAGATACCGTTCGTTCATCTCTCTTCGTCCATCGTCATAAGTTTGATCAGGGTATGGACATCCCCACAATCGGTGAGGCACTCAAGAGAGAGGGCCTACATATTCCGGAAATAGCTGGAGTCAACCGGGCCCTTCCGATTGATCAACGCAATATCACGCGAGCACGCATCGCTAGGTCTGAGCCAGAAGGGTACTGGAAGGACGGCGTCTTCTGGCCGCCGAAGCAATCGACCAAGCCAGATCGCCCTGCAGTTAAAGTAGCTGAAGCAAAGCCAGCACCTGAGATTGAGCATCTCGGTCGAGTCCCCGGCGCTTACACCATCCCAATCTGTCGCAACCCCGCGGGCGAGTCCATATCGAGTGTCTGGGCGAAGGAAGCTCGCGACTATCCGTGCATGTGTGGACCATTCACCTGGAAGAGTGGCTGGTCAATCGGCAAAGATGAGACCAAGGGGTTTTTTAACTTCACAGGACTCATATACTCTGAAGACTGGGAGGAATTCTGCCACGGCCACAACAAATGCAAGGGTGAAGACAGTATCGATTGGCACTAGAATGAGGCACAAGAGTGATCCCAAGATCTGGAGAGACCTCAAACATCCCTTCAAGAAGTGCAAGAACTCTAGTGAACACAGCACCTATGGTCACCCAGAGAAGGATGATGTCTCACTCTTCCGGACCAAACGTGCGCTGATCTCTGATATGATGGTACGTCTGCTTCGCTTAATTCAGTGCGCATTTGATCACAAGATCCTCGTGGCTGGAGTGCACGCACATCGAATAATTTATTTCCTATCGTCACAAAACCGTCCTTGCTACTTCACATCCGACTTCTCTTTACTTACGAGCTGCACCCGCAGCTTCCTGATCAGCAGCTAACAATGCCTTTATAGCTGGCCTTCCAATACAACGGTACCACCAACCACTTAGCGCTTTCCGACTGATGATCGCTTCACCATAGCCGCACGCGAAAAGCCTCTGGATGAGTGGGATGTAGTAGATATCTGCCAGTGTAAAGTGTTTTCCAGCCATGTACTCGTTCTCTTGTAATGAACGTTCCACCACATCGAAAAACGCCTCAACCGACCGCAAAGCCTCCGACACCACAGTCTCATTGGGCGGCAATCCCATGAACATCTTGGCAAATCTCTCGAATGCGATGCTACCAGCTGGTCCGGCAAAGTATTGCGTTTCAATCGACTCGGCCTGATCGAACAGCGCCATAGCTTCGATATCGTCGTCTCGGGGTAGAAGTGGGAAGGCGTACTTTCTTGCAAGGTATTTGCATATCGCGCGACTTTCGTAGAGGTTGAAGTCGTTGGGGAAAGTGAGAACGGGAATTTTGCCCCATGGATGGCGATTCACGTTTTCTTCGGACTGGATGTAGTATATTAGCTGCGTGGAAATTTCTCGATCTATATTAAGCGCGTTACAACTCACCTTGTGTTCGCCCTTCTGAAGATTAACAAGCACGAGCTCGTAGTCCGTGAAGCCACCCTCGGCGAGAGTCAGGCGGACGCGATCGGTGTTAGTCGAACCGCGTGCACCGTAGAGAGTGAAAGCGGGCATTATTGAGGTGTGTAATAGCTTCGATGAGATTTTGAAGCTATTTATGATGATCTTCGACATGTGCAGGTCTCGAGGGACATTGGGGCAAGTACTCTTATTTAAGTCACTCGTCAAACTTGCCATGACTTGTGCGTCAGTCATGGGAATTGTATAGGATTATGAAGTGCGTATGATTGGTCGGGTCGCTCTGGCCACCGAATGCAGCTAGCGCTGGCGCCTGTCCCTGAAGCTACAGCAGAAGCCGACACCGACCCGTCTAGTTTGTCTCTGACTGTCTTACCCATGTCGAGCTGCATCTTTCCATTCGTCTGCTCGGGCTTTTGACCTGCTACGAATCTCTCTTCGTGCGTTCGTTGTTGCTCGACAAGCATGCACTTGTACTATGGCCGGAAGCCTTGTTGCACAGAAGCGGAAAGGTCAATCTAGGACCAAGGTCAAGACGGGATGTAGAACCTGCAGGTCAGTGCCCAATGTCAAAGCCTAAATTAGAATTTAAGCTGGAGATGCTCGCAGTAATTTGTGCTGACTTTACAGTAGAATAAGGAAAGTCAAATGCGACGAGCGCAAGCCAGCTTGCCAAAAGTGTAGTGGCACGGGTCGTACATGCGATGGCTACGAGTCTCTCTTTAGAGATGCTACCAGTCAAGCAGTGAAGCAAGGCCGTGCTGGTGGCATCACGCCAAGCCCCCGTACACCATCCACTCGGCTCACGTCGATCGAAGTCGACCCTCGCGACGTCGAACTCCTCAATCGTTACTTCTCGACGAAGACCATCTTTGATGTGAAGCTTGGCTGTGATGAAGAAGCGAAACAGGTCCTCCAAGCCAGTTTGACAGATCTACCGATCGGTCACGCAGTCTCGTCGCTTAAAGCTCTTCGTGAGCATTTCGAGACGTCCCAGGGCCTTCCCGTCGTGCAGCAGGATCCAGGACATGACTATGGTCTCCAGCAATATTGCATAGCCCTCCAGGGCCTCGCGTCCAAGTTGTCGATTTCAGGCCCCGATAGTGTGAAGTCGGCACTACTCTGCTGCCAAATCTTCATTAGCATCGAGCAAGTGCGGGGCAACTATGCTGCTTTGGCCCAACATATCATCCAAGGACTCAAGATCATGCACCAGTATCATGCAAGGCCAAGCCTAAATACCAGCATTGACTTGGTACCAGCAAGTCATGAGCAACTACCCTCCCTCGATGTCTTCGTCATCAAGCTCTTCGCTGCACCATGCCAGTTTGCAGAGCCGCCAGGGCCAATCAATGCCAATGAGGAGACAGTATCTTCGTGTCCGATCTCGCCACCACAAAAGACTCTTGAGTCTCGCCATTTGCGCACAATCGTACCCGACATGCGCAGAGAACTTACACGGATCGCTATGTCGATGCTCGAGTTTCTCGACAAAGTGTCTCGGCTCGCATCCGTAGAGACCGTCTTTCAGCTCTTGTCCGAGAAAGCATCTCTGCTAGATGCATTGAATTTGTGGCTTATTGATCTTGAAATCTTGGAAGCAGAAGTCGGACCTCCTGGCCCGGGACCTATTTCAGTCTTGTTCATGCACTTCTTCCATCAGATTTTGAAGGTCGTTCTCCTAGGAACATTGGGCTCTCTTCCCAATTTCTATCCCCAGCTGCAGACCGAATACGACAAATTGCAAGAGATAGCGAGCAATGTGGGCGAAAGAGTTGAGGGATATAGGACGTGAGATGGCGCGGCAAGGTTTCGAGGGACAATAATCAACGACTACTGAGGTAATTAGCGAAGTGGTGCATTCTCCACAAACCACGCCTCCGAGCCCCTTGATATCACACGCATCACTCCGCCCATGTTGGGACCATCGATTCTCGCATCGTGAGCTATTAGTGCATATAGGCCATGTAACATGGAGGAGAGAAAGCATTTACGGTAACTGCCATTTCCATCTGTACGCTCGAGACGTCCGTTTGCAAGCGGGCCGCATTCTCACCGCGGCGCGCCTTTACCTCACCCTCTATCACGCATTACCATCATAGTACCCCTGACAGCTTCACCCGTGACCAGCTGCTCTGGACGCGAGCTTTTCGACCGTTTGCACCAACATACTCTCGTGGAATATATAAACCCTCACCATCCCGCCACGCACAGTCTCTACTCTCTCTGTCTCCACAACACCTCAAATCCGACATCACCTCAGTTGATTCAAACTACTCTCAACCACTATCCACAACACTTCCAATCATGAAGTACATCATCAACATCCTGATCGGCCTGGTCCTCAGCCTCGCCATCCTCGTTACCGCCAACCCCCTCCCGGACACCGATTCTTCCACCTCCAACTCCGACGACACCTTCAACACCACCGCCGTCGCCGGCTACGACCCGTCCAAGGAGTATCACGACTACTCGACCGTACAAATCTGGGTTGGCAAAAACAAAGCCGGCGTCGGCGACGTCATCGGCCCTATTCTCTACCGCACCATCTGGGGCTTACTTAACGACTACTGTCCGCACAACGGCGACAAGTGCACGTTGAACAACCGTGACAAGTGGCCGTGCTTCAAGACGCATACGCTGGGCGTTTGGCCGTATCCCGTTGAGGAGAGTACGTTTGCCTATTTCAAGCTTGAGGGGAGAAGGAAGTGGGATGTGCTAACCACGAATAGCGTCAACGTGCATCAATGAAATCACCGCCGAGTACGACAACGAGCAGATTCGCAGCTTGCTCATTGGCGCAATCGCGGGCACGTTTGAGGCGCTGACGAATCAGCTGCTGGACGATGTATCCGGCGTGCGGACGAACTGCTACAAGGTCGGCGAGAATAAGGGCTGCAACGTCGCTGATGTGGTTCGCGTAAGTCCATCTCCTCTCCTCATAAATTGTCGTGAATGCTAATGAGTGAACAAGTCAACATGCGAAAGCACAACGACCGACAGGACTTCATGTACGTTGGTCTCAGCAACTTCGACACTCATTATGGCCCGTGGGACTGCTGCGCGGGCGGCAAGCGCGAGCTGTTTGACAAGGCTATTGATGGTCTTGGTGGTGTATTTGGCCAGAAATTCACTCGCGACTCTCGCTGCATCATCAATCGCTGGGAGGCGTGCAAGTAGTGTCTCTTCTGGGAGGTATTGGGATCTCTGGGACTGTGGATCCAATTGAATCCTTTAGTAACTCGTAGATGTTCGGATTTGCTAGATGGTAGACGGTCGGGATACTGTCTTGTTCAAGCATGTGCATTCGGCTTCGAGTGGCTAAGTATACGACCTGAGCTGCTGCGATCCTCAGACTCATAAAGTCAACTCAGTCTCGTACCAGTGCTTAGTTTTGCTATTCAGTGCTTGCATACTATGTGACTTTGTAGACAAGATCGCGTTCGTGTCCCGTACTTCAAAACTAGGAAGCTGAATGACACCAACGAATCGATACATAAGGAAGCCATGAACTGTCAGAGTCGCACCATCAATTTCGCACAGAGGATGACCATGATGTGATATCCGGCTCGGATCGCTCCCGACCGTTGAGTGATAAAAGAAACCTTCCACAATCCAGGCACTACGAAAGGAGAGATGCCACCGCGGAAACCAGCTCGACCTATCGATATCGTAAGACAGTCCCGCCTCGACCAAGAGCGCAAGCTAACATGGCTTTCAGGGCATCAGATCAACTAAGAGCACCCGAAGGATAACATGAGTTCACTGGGCATGGAGCGGTGCAGTAAGGCACTCCACCCCCGCTCCTCCCTAAGCTCACATGTTTCTCAGGACCCACCACCCTTCCTCTCTGCCCCCATCCGCCGCCTTCCCCGGCCACCATTCTTGCCTGTGCTCTATTATACCTCGGAAGATGGCTTCGAGTGGCTGTTGATGAAGTGCTCGAAAGAAAAGACACTGCTACTATGGCGGTGTCGTGGTGCTTACTCCGAAGCTAGATGTGATGAGATGTTGCCGCCTTGTTGGTCCTGTGTTGGTATCAAAGTGTGCGAGATGGATGCCTCTACACTATACAAGGTCTCCATTGAGTATAAAGGTGTATTGCATGCATTAATGGATGCAGCGAAAAGTGTGCCATTTCCGAAGATTGAAAAATGAAGCCCGCTGATCCCAATATAGACATTACAAGCCGATGCGTAATGCTCGAGGCATTGATCAGCAACGCCGTGATTGTGCAGGTACTGTATGCGAAAGAAACGCCAAGCTGTGAGCAACATCGCTCTGCAACATGATTTCGTAGATTCGTCGAGAAAGAAAGCTCCATCTTGCTGTCGCTGAAATGGCTGGAAAACGGAATGAAATGCAATGGTACATTTTGTGATATGGCGGAAATTGTCTCGACTTGGTCACCTCGGCGGCGATCGCGAACGTGTCTCTACGGACACATCCGGGGTGATCTGAATGCTGGGTAGCCGTTCTAAGCTGGGCAGTTGTGGCGCGCGAGTCTGGACAGGACTCTCGTAATTCGGTGGATCTTCGTACGCAGGTGCCTGTTCCCTTGGAATATCAATGTTTGGTGTTGCTGCCCGGCTTCCACTATGGCTTCTTTCGGGGTTGAGCGATACAACTTCGAAGTCGTCGCTGGTGCCAGGAGGGGATTGTCGTGATTGGGATCCTGTTCGGAATGCGTCTGGGAATTCATAGTCATCGGATGCACGGGACTCGAAAGACGTAACGGATAGACCACGGCGGTGGGTATCGGGGTCCAGTGTGTTGCTCGAGAACGCGCGCGAGTGCTGGCTCTGTCCTGAGATCGAGGCAGCAGAGTCGAGCAGAGGTCGATTGTCGCTTTCCGTAGAGTTGGCCCGCAACCTTGTACCATCGTGTCGGGCGACTCCCAAGTCGCCGTATGCCACAGACGAGACGCGTCGGTCACGGGTACGAGTGTTCGATTGGTGTTCGGCGATGAGCATTTGTGAGACAGACAAGTCTGCTGCCTCTTCAGCTCGTCGTCTGATGTCGGCGAGCGCTTGAACGTCGCCTCTCGCGCGTGCTTCGCGCCTCGCTTGACGCCGTGCTTCTCGATCAGCAGCCTCTATTCGACGTGCGAGGCGGATTTGGTACAACGACTCCATCTCTTCTTCCCTTCGTGTCTCCTCATCGTCTTGTGTCTCTGGCAGCTCGATGACATTGTCCATGCCCGCTCGTTCGCCCTCTCGGCCCAACACGCGCTCATTCTCCCGAGGTGCCGGTGCATAGGCTGGCAGTGTCATAACGCTGCGTACCGAAGTGTTCCTGTCAACCCGTGCCGTGGTACTGTTCCTGTCCTGTCTCTCAGGATCGGTCGTGATTGCCCCGCTCATCTCGCGACTTTCCCTATTGCTGCCGCTCCCCCGATACTCGGTATCCTGCAGGCTTGTCGAGTACTCATTGCGTCGCGGCCTTTTGCGGAAGGCTTTCCACGAAAAAAATGAGGGGAGTTTGTCTTTCTCTGGTTTCGCAGCCCTTGCCGCATTGAAGGGCTGGCGGATTTTGCGGGTGAGGAGGTATGTGACGACGAGGATTGCGAAAATAGCGACCACAATGATAGCAATCTGTTCGTAAAATCAGTGCCTTGATCGGGTCAGGGTTCAGTGGAATGGACGTACGACGACGAAGGTCTTGCTGTCCTTGTTGACCCGCTTCTCCAGCGCGCCTTCCCTTGCGTCCCGAACGGGAAGCAGCATCGTGCCCACGACTACGGTGCAGTGTCAAACGTCAACCCACCCAAACTTCCGTTCCGAATATGCTGAAATCACCCTCCCGGAGAATGTCTGCTGCCTGGCCTGGGCCCGCCAGGTTGCTCGGCGCAGTCTCGCACTAGCAGCTATCACAAGCCGAAGCAGCTAGGAACCAAACGGCGGACTGGAAGTTCGCAGTTGCGGGCGGATGGTTCGGTGCGTGAGGTGTGTACTGGGGGAGGAACGCCGCGTAACAACGAGACGAAGTTTGCGAGTGCCGTCCAGGCTTGAGCGGCGGCCAGATGATGCTTGGCTTGAGCTGAAGGCAGGATAATGCGTAATGCAGGGCTGATTGGAGGATCACGGAAGTGTGGCTGGGTGAGTTCACGAAGGAGATCCTTCGAACGACAGATTGCCAGATCCTTCTTCGATTGTAACTTTAATGTACACTGTACAAGGTTTCGAATGGCATAGACGAACACGCAATGCGCCCTCAAGAACCCATTTCCTCACACCAGCAATGAGCCAAGATCGCATGTCATCCGTCAAAAACCTGCTGCTATTCTTGGGCGGCTTGCCCTAAAAGCCAGGATCAGCTTCCGCAGCCTAGCGCCTAGCTTTGATTGGCGCCACTACCGCGTGTGGTCATGGCATATCACATGCATTCGCGATTGGGCTGTGGCTGTGGCTCAGCTTGCGGGTTAAAAAGTCGTGGGGAAGTTGCACTGTTCGTGCGTGTTTGCGTGACTTTCGCCACTGATATTACACTAGATCGGGTTGAATTGCTAATTCGCGAAATATGAACATGTCGAAGTCGTTGAGTCGTGTAGCTCAAAGCTTCTTGTCAAGCTTCTTCAGAAACCTGCCCACTCCCTTCTCAACTTTGTCCACCCTTTTGCCTAGGTTTGACTGCGGCGGCGGAGCATTGGGGTTTGAATTCTCCACGATTGAAGCTTCTTGCTCGCTTGGCCGGTACAGCTGTTGATGCATGCTCATAGGATCATGCGGGTTTGCTCCCGGAACCTGTCCAGAGGTGCTGCCATACTGGTATTGTGTATAGCCGCCTGGAGGTGGAGAAGCCAATGGCTGATACTGTTGGGGAGGAAAGCCTGGAGAGGGTAGAGATGCATGCACAGGTGGTGATTGTGGTGCAGGTGGGAACCCTGGTGACTGAGGATAGTTGGCATACTGCTGTGAATGCGTTGTGGAGGTACGCTGGATACCCGGCGGTGGAGTCTGGCCATCATACTGCCCTGGCGGAGGAGCAGACGGCGGCGGCGCAAAGGAAGGTGTGCTTGATGGCGGGCCTGGGAATGACCCTTGAGTGTTCGTACGGTGAATACCTGGCTGCGGAGGACCGCTGAAGCCTTGACCTGCAGCTGGTGGACCTGGCTTATATGGACCAGATGTTGGCTGAGGTGAGAAAGAGGTTTGCAGTGGATTGCCGTACTGGGAGACATGGTGATCATGTACAGAAGCCGAGCCGAGTCCCGTTCCATCATCGACATCAAGCGGAGGTGGAGTCTTCTCACGACGTGCAATGGGCTCAGGTGCAGCAGGTGCAGCAGGGTTGTAAGCCATGGGTGCATAGCCGGGTCCACCAGCGGGAGGGCTTGATGCTGGAGCAGGCGCAGTGGGTGGCCCGGGGAACGGCTGGGTGCTGGTGATGCTGGGGCTTCGACTCGACTGCGATATGGCAGCACTCTCCAGCCTCGCAATGACTGGGCTCAGAGCGTCGTTCTTGTGCTCAGCGTGCGTCGGCGTGGCTTGCGGGTTGGGTATGAGTTGAAGTTGGTGTGGCTGCATGACTCTTCGTAGGGAGTCTGAGAAGAGGGTGGCATCGTCAGGGGTCCAAAAGTAGATGTCCAGTGTATGCAACCGGTACATGTATTTGCCCTGGTTGTTCGGGTCGGGAGTGGGCAGGTGCCATTGGGACATGTCCTGGTGAGGACTCGTTGCCGGGCTACCATTCAGACTGCGGAAGCCATCGACAGTCAGAGTGAACAGACATGGTTGCTTGAACGTGTGGTTGACCCTCACAGTGTCCAGCTCTGTATGGTGGCCGATGTCAGCTCATGCACAGCATCGCGCATTCCCAGTGAGACTCACGGCCAGCAAAGGCGTCTTGAGCAGGCGTGCCAGCATGGTTCGCTATCTCTATGCGTCCAGTCTGCCGTATGGGATTATGGTAGAGGTATACATAGGAGCCTTTGTCGAAGCGGTGATGCGGGGGCCTCTGGCTGGGAGGGGAGAGGTAGTAATGCACGTCTGCGAAGCTGTACATGCGTCAGAAAGGCCAATTTTGCTTTCAGGGAAGACTTACAGTGTCAATAGCGACACCTCACCCTGCTGTGGAGGCATTGTGTCAGTGAAGTGGGCTGTATGTCAGGGCTTCCAAGATGTCTGACAGCCCGTAGTACGAATCACGATGCAGCCAAGTCAGACGATGTCACTGTTAGCAAGAGAGATCAAAGACGCGAGGCCATGGAATATATAGGGAACCTCTTATTTCAGCGTGTTCGTGATGGACCAGCAGATGCGCGTTCTTCTATTTGTGTCAACTCGAAGCGCCCGCAAACCTTAGGCCCTGGTCGTAGGCGCCGGCCCAAGCGCCACTCGTTGGAGGCGCAACCCGTGACTTTGCGGACCTCCGAAAATTAGTTGCGACAACTGAATCGTCGACATCACGCCCAATTGACGTCCAGCGCATCCCCGCCGAGCATCACGACTGCATTCGCCAGTACCCCTCTTTATTCGTCTACCACAAATATCTGTATCGAGCGTAGTCCGTCGCCGTTGCCCGTTGTGGGCATACACGCACCAATACCGCCGTCATGTCTCTCGTCAACCTCGCGCACGTGTGCTCACACATGCAAAATGCATCGAAAGCGCGCCTCGGCCTGACTTCCATACCCGTCTCCAAGATGCACGTCAACATTGCCCTTGGTCTGCAGCGAGAAGGATTCCTCTCATCAGTCACCCTGGGCGGACCCACACCACCACAACCTTTCCTACTGCAAAAGCAACCTGATCCCGAGGAGATGGATGAGATGGCAGAAACATTGCAAAAAGAGCCATGGCATGCATATCCCGTCGAGGCGGAGAAGCAGGGCAAATCAGTCAACTGGACGGAAAGGGTGCTCGGGAAGGAACAAGTACACGACGTCTCTGTACCTGAAAACCCAGCGCGGAGGCGTTTATGGCTGGGCTTGAAATACTGGCAGAACGAGCCGGTGCTGAGGAACATGAAGCTCATATCGAAGCCCACACGGCGGATATGGCTGACTTCGGAAGACCTGGGCAAAATCACACGGACACGAGAGTCGAGTTACGTCAAGGGATTGACACATCCGGGCGAGTGCATGTTCATCACAACGGATCGAGGCATTTTGGAGGCAAGAGAATGCGTGGAGAGGCGGTTAGGCGGGATGGCCTTGTTTCGAGTATGGAGTTGAAGAGCTTGGGACAAGTGCGGGTCGCACGACGCAATGGGAAGCATTGGACGAACAGCATGTGGCCTTGCAAACTGCACGGCTATAGTGTCATTAGACACGTGTATCATTACCCTGCATTCATGTATCGATAGCGAGGCGCATGTAGCAATATCGAAGCCAGTGAACAACAGCCGGGGGCGACAGATGTAGGTCACCGAGGAAGTGACAAAGATCTCGGAACCAGGAAAATTAGAATTTGCTACACACTACTCAGCCCTCCGCGCCGGACTCACGTCGCTGACGCCAGTGCCCTCCACCACCTTCGCCTGTACGACCTCGTATACTGGGACTTCCTGCAACCTCGCAATGACATGATGTAAGGTGGGCAGCGCCTTCCAATCCAGCGCATCAAACTTGACCTGCGCCTCCGTCGCCTTCAGGGTCTTCTCAATCTTCCTCTCGACGGTCTTCGCGTCCTCATCATTTGGCAGGAAAGCAGTGTACTCGACGTCTGCCTGACCTCTCTCTTTGCTTCCAAGGCTGCCAGTCGCCGGTACATACTTGTGGAAGAAGAGGCCGTCCTCTTTCGTAGCTGCGGGAGCCTGAGCCGGCGCGCTTCCATTGGCAGCTGACGGTGCCTCGAGCCCTGATAAACTCAGGCTACAGAACTTGGAGGACATCCAGCCAGCATCCAGCGTCCAATTCTGCCCCTCTTTCTTGAGTTCAAGCTCGCAGTATAGCTTCGGGAAACCCAGTTCCTCTCGGCCACTCAAGATCGGATCAGCGAGATTCTCAAACAAGACTGGTAGATATGTGCCCGTCACTGTTTCGCCGTTCTCCTTTGTGTACTGGACGCCATGGATGTACAACCCAAAGTGAGAGTATCCTCGTCCACCAAGCCACTCGAGATTGTCCAACTGAGTGACGGCAAATGTTGCGTATGCAATGGTATCCGCAGCGGCAAACTTGAGCTTCTCGGTGGGGAACAGATTCTCCAGCACTGTTCGACTCGACTTGATCTTGAGACTGGCTGTCGTGAACCTGGCATTGGCCCCATCCCTAGGCCGTCCATGAAAGTCTTGCCGTGGTCCGGGCATTGGTCCGAATGACACAGGCATGCGCCAGAATAAGCCCTTTTTGTTCTCCCACTCCCACTTGCGAAGCGCTTGACTGGAGAAGTCCCACTCGTCGTGGCCAAAGTTGTAGTTTGTAAAGCGAGCAGCGTCGAGAGGTTTGCCGCTGCCGAGGTCTTTGCCTGCTATTCTAGACACTTCTTGGATCCTGGAGGCTCGCTCGAGCCGGCACTTCTCATACAGCTTCAATCGAGCTGGGATCTGGTCGAGAAGAGTCTGTGTTGGGAGCATGACGGCGAGAGACGCCGCATCTTCGATCGCCTGTGCAGCGCCTTGGCCTTGATCTAAAGCAATTTACGTCAGCCGCTGCGACACGGAGAGGATGAGACCACTTACGCGGTGTGAAAGGATGAGCAGCATCCCCAATCAGCACCAACTTCCCCTCTGTCCACGTTGGCAACTGCTCCATATCCAACAGCTCCCACACCTTCAACGTCTCCTCGTCCGCCATACCCAACAATTTGAGTACCGCAGGCTCAAAGTCCTTGTACACCTCCAACATCTTCCCGATATTACCCTGATTCTGCCAATCCCCGCTCCCCGACTCCTCAGACACAATCTGCGACTCCGCTGTCGGGTGAATATTCACGAAGTTCAACAGCGTATTGTCTGAAGTCGGATACACAACAACTCTCCTATCTTTCGCAAAAATCATGATCAAATGTCCCTCCGTCTCTGCAAATTTCCTCGTCTCCGGGTCCGCCAAGGCCTTTTCCCGCGGAATCAAGAAGCGGAACGCACTCTTTCCTGACCCGAATGTTTTGATATTCTCTGCTCCCGGCATCTTGGCTCTTGTACGTGAATGCACGCCATCAGCTCCAACGACCAGGTCAGACACAATCTTCTCGCCATCGTCCAACACCACGGTTCCAGTCGTAGGATCGACATCAACAACACGACTCCGCGTGCGCAGAATCGCTGGCTTTCCTTTGCCTTTTTCACACGTTGCCAGACGCTTCAATTCACTGTGCAAACTCACTCGATGCGCTAATTGCCATGGATGCTGCCATCGATGTGCTTCAGCTTCCAGATCCGCGCTGAATAGCTCTTTCCCGTTTGGTAGCCACTGGCTCAATCGTCGACACTTTACTGCGCCATTTGCTTCTGGGATCAGACCAATGCGTCGTAGAAGACCGTTGGCATTTGGTGCAAGATGCACAGCTGCGCCGAGTTCATTTGCGAAGCGGGACTGCTCGAGCAACGTCACCGCATGCCCCTGTTGACGCAAGAAAATCGCCCCAGTCAGACCACCGATGCCCGCGCCGACAATCGTGATGTTGAGAGAGCGAGCAGACTCGAAGGTGCCATTCGGACCATTTTGTGTAAAGTCCATTGTGCTGGGTGAATCTGATGATATGGTAGAAAGAAGGACCGAAAATGGGAGAAGGTGCAATGAAAGGCCTTCCGTGCACTGCATGCAATGATTTACTTTTCAAGGATTCAAATGACTGGAGATGCACATTGTTTGTTGGTCATGCTGGACCCCAGATCATCGGTAAGTGGTAGAGTGGTTGGCTCTCCACTTTCCGGGGATGTGGTGGGCGCGCATACCTCGGCCTCCGTACTATTTGGCGCGTTGAAGGACGTATCGATCAATTAGTCTTCTGTGCGAACGGTCGTACGAGCTTGGTATCTCGTGGGGCTTGAAGCTGGCAAAAGGTGTCGACACGGGTTTGCTTCCAGGCATGGACATGACGATGCGTATCGAAAGGGAAGAACATAGTAACAACGAAACCACCGTTTTGTGAAATCCAATATAAAAGTGACCAGTAAACTCGCTTGTATCGAGCTAAGTATGCCAAACGACACCAACACAGAACTGCTAACTGACATCAATCCATCGTCCCAATATGCTACGATCACCACTCCCCACCAAGCTTATACCCAACATTCCATACCCTCCCCACGCTCCCTCTCCAAGCCTTACTTATCGTCTGTACGCACTTTAGCCCCCACTCAAATTCACCTCCTCCATCCATCTCAATTCAGACTTACCGACTGCAAAAACACCCCCGTAAACATGACCCCAATAAACGTCCGTTCAATCCCATTCTGATACACTCTGCGCTCGCTCTGATCCAGCTCCGTGTTCACAGGCCGATACTCGGGCACGCGGCGATGCTCGATTGGCCAGTCTGCTGGATTCTGAGGTTGTGAGTTTGAAGGCGCTGGGTGCGAGTTGAGGGATGTGTCGAGTGACTCGGTGTGGTGCAGGTCGTAGTCTGCGAGGACGGGGTGCAGGGTGTAGTGTGTTGGGTTGGTGGTTGTTGTTACGGACATTGTGGTGTTTTGGACGTAGGAAAGCGAGGGCGTGGTTGAGGGTCAAGATGGCCGTCACTGGTTCCAATATCGTGTCGGATGTGGCGTTGGGCGAGATGCGAGGTGGATGGGAAGTCTGGGGTTGCAGGCGATGCGGGAGTCGGAATGTGGAGGTGCAGACGCCCCGCGGGTGTCTGGCCAGAAGTGCACAGCCAATGATATTCATGTGCATACTGTTGCTGTCTAGAAACCATTTCGAACTTACATAGTAAACTTCAAAGCAGACTTGCTCCGATCCTGAGAACTTTCATCCATCATTTCTTGCACCTGCATCTTGTGTGCTGTCATGGCTTCCCCAATCTCGACGAATGTCGCGCTTGCGAACCTTCAAGCGACAGCGCTCACCGCGCGCTGCCACAATGCATTTTTCCGCCAGAAACAACTCAAGACACTGCATGACACGCTGCGCAACAACTCTTTAGCGATTAAAGATGCAATCAAGCAAGATACTCGCGTCTCAGATGTAGAGGCCACAGCGGAAGTTGCGCTTGCGCTCAGTAACGTCAAAGAGCACTACACCGCAATTGATGTAAAGAAAAAACTGGACGAGGAGTATCGCATAACCAACGGTAAAGATGCGAGTGACAGGAGAGAACCATACGGGGTCGCGTACATCGAGCCGCAGCGCAGTCACACACCGTTCTTCTCGGTGATCGTGGCATTGAGCGCTACACTCGCAGCCGGAAATTGTGTTGCGCTGAAGGTGATTAGCCCTGAGATGCATCTCTCCAGGAAGTTCGCTTATGGATTGGCAGCTCGAAAACAGTCTCCGCGCGCTGCCGTCGCTTCTTCGAAAGCTTCTCTCAGAAGCACTTGAAGCCGACACTTTCGCCATCATCTCATCCAACCCCTCACCAGACTCGCTATCATCATGTGTCTCTATACTCCAAGAGACCCAGGCCGAGCGCCCAATATACTCACAGCTTGTCTCGCCAAAACGCAGAGTCGTTGCAATCGTAGATCGCACTGCAGACCTCGCCTCTGCCGCCGAGCAACTCGTAGCAGCGCGTTTCGCTTTTGGTGGAACATCACCATATGCCCCCGACCTCGTCTTTGTGAATGAATTCATCAAGAAAGACTTCTTAGAGCACGTACTACGCCACTCCATCCGCTATCTGTCAGGCTCAAACGACATCGCTGCAAACGGAACGCCCAAATCGCCATCAGGCTCAAAGAAGACCACCTCAAATATTTCTGAGGTCTTCAAGTCCCTCCAAGACAGCAAGCACTGGAGACTAAACGCCATAACACAAGGCGATAACGGCGCTGTCCTCGAGCTCTCGCAACTCTCAAGCCTTCCCCAAAAGCTCGCCCAACCACTCTTCTGCATCACATCCATCACATCCCTCGAACACGCAATCAGCATCATCGATGAAGACCTCGACTCTTCCGACACCCTGCTAGCAGCATATCAATTCGGCACTCCATCGACCGGCAAATATCTCTCGCAATACATCAACGCCGATGCCTCGTTTACAAATTACATCCCATACCGCCTCCTGCTCGGCCCCACCGCGCCTGCTTTCTACCCGATCAACATCGACGCTAGATACACGACGGAGCATTTCACGCGTGCAGCGCCTGCATATATCTCTCTGCCGGCCTCTCAGGCTGGACTAGCTGCCATCATCACGAGCAAAGAGAGTCGCAAATCCGCAGCAGAACTGCTGGCGCATGCATCAGTCGAGATCAAGGAGCAGAAACGCGCGGAATCGATTGCGATTGGGTACTTTGAGCAGGGTATCTTACTTGGTCTGGGCGTGTACGGGATTCCGTTGTTGACGTGCATTGGGACTGTATTGTATTTTGGTGTTAGGGCGGGGTTGAGAAGGTGGACTTTTACTTGAGGAATGGTAAAGGTGAAAAGGGATGATGAGGTTCTTTTTGTTTTTATTTAGTAGTATGGAGATTTGTTTGGGTATCGAGGTATTGGACATAGCAGAACTACTGGGATATTTTGATAACTTGATGACTGTTCAAAGTATTTGAATGTCCAAAGGACATTTCACTGCCTATTCCTAGGAGCTGATAGTGGACATGCGGAGAATCTTAAAGCTGGCTTTTCTTTGAGACAGATCTCGAGAGAATCTGCACGAGGCCAGCTTCGCGTACTCCTAGATATGTGCTTTTCACATTCGAATGGCATACTAGCGTTTTGATTTCTGTTTGAAGCATCTGCATTTCAAGCAATTGCATGAGATCTAAGCATATACTCCAGCCCTGACAAGAGCACATACAAACGCGACAAACTAGTCTAATGAGCAGTCGTATAGTCTGGAACCCACTTGGCAGTCCAAATCCTCAGCCTCTTTCCCCAGATCAACATCGGGATAGTCAGCAGACCAAAGATACCCATCAACATACCAAAGATACCAAATGGCTCCGCAGCACCATCGCGATGAACCCAATCAGCGACGAAAAACGTCCATGCGAAAGACACGACAGCCCTGGCAGATGTGACAGCAACGAAGCAGTCTCCCGCAACGCTGCTGTATGCTTCGATGAGGTAGTTGAAGCCGACTGAAGGTGCTTGCATCAGACCGAAAGACACCATGCCGAGACCAAATTGTAGACCGATCCAGCCTTTGGATGAAGGATTCTGCGCGACGAAGCCGAAAACCAGCGAGCCAGCTGTTGCGAGGAAAAGCGCAGGCAGAGCAGTGACGAGACGCGATTCTGGCTCGGAAAAACCGTGACGATCCTTTTGTGCGAGACGCTTGGTGGTCCAATCGGCGCTGAGGTAGGTGTAGAACTGTTGATCATGTTAGCGGGTGAGGTCGTGTGCAACATGACGGTGGAGACTTACAGCGCCGAGCACGGAACCGATGATACCCCCAACGTTGATCAGACCAACCTTTTGACCCCACAGATACGGCGGTGCAGCAAGGAGCTGAGGACCGATCGTGCTCATGATGACGACCAAGCCGACGAGTCCAGAGTACCACAACGATACAAGCCAGACACCAGGTAGTCGCAAAGTCTTGTATGGTGCCATGAAGTTTTGGACAAGACCAGCACGGTACGTGATGGGCTTCAGAGAGCGCATGTAGGTGTACGGTGGGTATGAAGACGGCGCAGCTTGGTCAGCGACGACAATAGACTCCTTGGTCTCGATTTCAGGTTTGTCGACATCCCTGGAGAGTTGGACTGTTGTGTGGGGACGATCGTAGAGGGTCTCTGCTTGGAAGAAGAAGACAAGGACGAATGTGACTGCGGAGAGGATGACGTTGACCCAGTGGATCCAGGCAAGGCCTTTGGCAGCGACAATGTATCCTCCACAAAGGCCTCCGAAAAGAGAGCCAGCGGCGAGGAAGACTGTGTAGATAGCCTGACCAAAAATGTTAGCAACATTTCGATAGATTTTTGAATCTCATCGGCTTACCATAGCTCTTCCTCGCTGATGAACGAAGAAGATCTCACCGACGACGTCAGGAGACACAGCGTCTGCCGGTCCTCCACCAATACCCATGATGATACGTGCCGCCAAGAGACTGTCGTATGTGGTCGATAGGCCAGCCCACATGCTCGACAGAGTGAGGAGCAGAAGACTGACCAGATTGACCGATCGACGACCGAAAGTGTTGGACAATGGAACCCACCACAAATTCGATGCACCGAGCATAAGACTGTTGACCGCAATGAAGTATGTGAGTTGCGGGTAGGTCTTTGGCGGCAGGCCGAAAATAGGTGTTGCGGCGTAAATAGGAAGTGCGCTAGAGATCGAAGAACTCGTGAAATTGACCACGAAAGGATGAATGGACATCACTGCCAACATAGCCAGCTTTCGCCAGAATGGCAAGTTTAGTGGGTCTGCAGGATCTGCGGACGGTTGAGGAACGAGTCTGATCTCATCGTGGCTGGTCTGAGACGCGGTCCACTCGAGATGTTCTGCACATCCACTCTCAGCAAAGTCCAATGACGATTAATGCAAGTACTGACCGACAAGTGTTGATGTGCCGGGAGGTGTGGCGTTGTGGACCTCTTCTTTCGACAGGCTGAAGGCCCCTTTGATTGAAGTCATCGTGATTCTGTCAGATGTCGACCTTGGGAGGGATGAGTTGCGTGATGCCGACGTGATGTTGAAGAAGATCGCGCTCGCACGTCAGGGATTATATGGAGTGGTGGTACGATCACAGCCTAAATAGCCATGAGATGCAATAGCATGACAGTGTATTCCAATCGCTGGAGGAATCTGGGCACATGGAGGCGTGCATTGGCGCTCGACATCTAGCGAATGGGACGCCGCCAGATATGCCGTGACTCGCTGTGATTGGACATACGATATCATGGACCGACCCCGAGGCCAGGTCCCCATGGGGTTTCGGAATGTGGAGTATGCAAAATGGTCTGTGAACGATGCCATTCCCAAAACGCTCGCAATAAGCAGGGTATACTGTCCGAAAACATCTGCCGCTATCGTTGACATGCAGCGCAAGCGATTCCAAGACCAGCGAGGAAATACTCGCCCGAGAAATTATCTTGGAATCTCGATAATGTGAGATGCATGAATCGTGGCTGCGCTGTGTCGCAAGTATAGTGATGAGTCATTGTTATGTCTGATCTATCGAGATGCGTGGTGTTGCACTCGAACGCGCCAGCATAGACGTTGGGTGGCTTGGCGCCCGGCGCCGGCACTTCGCGGTGCAAAATCAGAAGCCGAGACACGCGTCCTCGACTTTTCGATCATCTCGTCGCAGAACGCAAACCCTCGAGAAGTTGCACCAAATTGCCTACCAGCGGTGGACACGAACCATCCGTTGTATCATGAGTTGCCTGCAACATATGCACGAGGCCATCCATTACACCAGAAAGATCGCTAATTTGAGTGTTGACCTGCGATCGAGGATTGCGTATCGAAGGAATCCCGCGATTCAAAGTGATGAATCTGCGTGCACTCAGATAATCGTTGCCATTAAGAACGACAATCGCCTGTGAGTTGTCTGTTGGTGTGGAACCGCTAGCCGCAGATCGCTTCAAAAAGCCATAGCCCCAGAGAATAAGTCCCGCATGATACACTGCGATTGCGTTGAAGTTGCATAGCAGGGCCTTGGGAAGACCCTCGGCGGCGCGCAATATCTGCCCAGCATGCCACAGTGACTGACGAGCGGCCGGAGTTTTGATCCATTCTCGCAGAGCAGGATATGCACTTCGCGCTTCTTCCTGGCCTTCGATGCCAGCAAAGAGCTGTATGTCGTCTAATGGGGCATTCAAATGTACAAGCATGAGTTCCAACGTAATCTCGCTGCCCTTACTCAGGGAAGGGCTGCTGACACGAAAGTCGTCGAGCTGCTTGGTGAGTTCTTGGTACCGGGACGACAGTATGAGGTTGTTGATGGCCTTGATACTAGATTTAATGCTGAGGGTGCTCATCTGACGATCTTCATGACATGATTAGTCTGGTGCTCCGAGATGGAGTTGATTTCAGCTTACATTCCCAAATTAGACCCCATATCATGTGAAGATATACAGTGCTCGCACTGTCATGTCGAGCAAGATGCTCCAAGTCCAAGAACGTTTCGAGAGCTGACGGACGCTTTGTATTCTCTTGAACGGTACTGAGATACGCCATTTTCCATGCTTGTGCAGTCTTTGCTTGCCATAACATATTCGAGCTTGGTAATGGTAACTGCATTTCCGAGTAAGATATCAACGGCGGTTTCAATAGCGCCATCGATGACTGTCTGTCAAGCTCAAATGCTCGGTACACCATGCGGAGAAAAGACTCTTGGTATACCCATTCATGCCAACGGTGCTCAAGCAAAGAGCCCTGGCCTTCCGCTGTGGGCGAGATTTCTTTCCACGTTGAGTTGCGGAAACGGCCACCACGTCGTAACATAGTCATCAATGGCTGCAGGAAACTTTCGGCAATTTCCATCTTACGACTGATGCCGCTCCACATGCCCACTTGCAGTTGCAGTAGGAAATTTCGAAGATGCTGGATGTCTCGAATCGCAGAGTTATCCTCTTCAAACGCCTTCGCCTGCCCAATGCGTGATGCTTCGTGTAGCGCGAATCCAAGCTTTCGAAGTGGAGTATCAGGAGTAGAAGCGGCTCCTGCGGAGACTATACAAGCAAGGAGTTCTGGAGCAAGCTTGGCTGGCGAGAAAGTCGGCAAATGGAACCAGGATTGTGCGTCCAGAGACGGAGAAGTCAGGAAGAACTGTATGAGTGTGTCAAGCAGCTCGATGCTAGGAAAAGCTGAAGAGATTCTCTTAACGTTCTCTGGACTGCAAGTCCCAAGTACAAGAGCCATCAAACGATCACGGCTCACACGATGTAACTTTTCTGCAACGGCTCGGCGTTGTACTATGTGCGTACGACGGCTATTGTCCTTCTCGGAATCTGAGAACGCCAAGTTGACCTGCTCGGCACCGCTATAGTCTTTGTTTCGTTGAGGTAGGTAGCGCCATATGCTCTGCTTGAAGACTTCAGTTCGGACTGGAACACTATCACCCTCAGGATGCTGTGACTCGATTCCTTCGGTATTGGTAGATGGCGTGTCTGCAGCAAAGGGCACTTGAAAATTATATTGATCAAGAAGCCCTAGGTCAATGTCTGTCAATCCAACGTCCAGATCGAAATTGAGATCCATGATGCCACGTGGAGTAGCATGTCCCGACATGAAGGATTCAAAAGGAGGCATATTCCGGATATAGTCGGGTAGAAATGGATCTGTACCTGGCGTGTTGTGAAATTGTGACATGGAATTGTCAAAAAATGACAAGCCTGTTCCTACGTCTCCCTGGTACGCCTGCGTCTGGTCGGTAGGTAGCGCTCCTATACCAGATGGGGCATTATTCGCTATGCTCAGCGACCTTTCTCGTGTCCCGTTATTGGTTGTAGCTGGAGTAGCCATCATCTGATTCGTTGCTGAAACCGAAGAAGAATGTCTAAAGTGTGCTAGTGGCCCCAAATTATCAAGCTTGGGCGTAAGAGACCGTTGGCTTTCCTCGTGAGAACCGGGCAACGACGACGGGAAATCGAAGCCGTTTGAGAGATCTAGCAGATCATGTGCGGCATGGACGGCATCCAGCTCAGTGATGTCACTCTCATCTGCTGCAAAAGCTTCCGGGACCCGGCAGGGTATGTTCTTCTTTTTGCACCGACTGCACGGCTTCTCATCTTCACATCTTAGGTGGCTCTGTGAACAAGCCTCGCAAGCCTGCACTACTCTGGCGTCTCGCGCGATCTCGCGCTTCTGACGCTTGTTGGCTGCTTCTGAGTCGTGGTTTGTAACATGTCGCTTGAGAAGATCGCTATCATGGCTTAGACATCATCTGCGCAAGCAAAGTTCATATGAGATGCCTACATTCGGGCGAAACCTTTCGAGCAGACCGGACAAACATACGGCTTTGACTTTGTATCTGCGACTTCAGTTAGTGAATGCAGATGTCGGGTCTGTTACGCAGCCAATATGCACACTACTGGTGCGTGGTTCTCAATAGCTTCTCCCGTAGTTTCGGGGCTTCAAATTAGGAGCGAGAAGCGGAGCAGGGTGATATAAGACAACTCATATCCACTCGATGCTCTTCGTCGCACAAGGGTCACTTACGCGCTCTCACGTGCCGTGTGAGATGATCCGCTCGCGTGAAGGAGCGCTTGCAAGTGCTGCACTGGAAAAGGCGTTGTGGCTGGTCTGCTTCGGGATTGGTCCCGGTTGTCTGACTCTGAGCTTGCGCTGTCGCAACTTGCATGTTGGTAATGTCGTTGCTCTCACGCGAGGATTGGTGGCATCGGGACAGTGAAGTGGAGGAGAATCTGGGGAACGCGAGCAGGGCTTGTGGAGAGGTGTTTGGGGCAAGATACGGGAGTCGTGCGTACGGCGGGGCCCGAGGCTTGCAGAAGCGAGCGGCTCCCTCGACTAGCTGCATCGCGACTGCTCCTCCACATCACGACTTTCGTCCGCCACTGTCTGACAAGTGTTACAGGCATCTTAATCAACATGAGAAAATATACGAACAACTGCCGTCAAATCCTCGTGGGACACTAATTGAGCCAAGGTTTGCAACTCCTGCATAGACAGCTGGCAGAGCTCACCCTCAAGCTCGACGCAAGGGACAACACTACACATCGCAGCAGTCAAGTTTGACCATCAATACAGGATCGGGCAGCAATTCGTTGGATTCATCAATCTTTCATCAACAATCCATAAACCATGATCGCGCCACCCATCCACTTCTTCTCCCATGGTTCGACCATGATGCTGGGTGAAGAATCGAAATCCGCCGACTACTGGAAAACATGCGGCGACGAAGCCAACCGTCATGGCTTCAAGGGCGTTATAATGATGGGCGCACATTGGGATGCAAGGGGAACGAATCGCGTCGATGTGTCCATGAACACAAAGCCAGCAAAATCTCCAGTGGCGTATGTAAATCCCAGAAAGTACGTCGACTACGAGCTCAAACCGGATCTCGATGGAGGCAAGAAGTGCATCCAAGCACTTCGAGAGGGAGGCATGGATGCGCGACCAAACAAGACGTTCGACTGGATCCACGACACGTACCTGATCCTGATTCGAATGTTCCCTAACGAATGCCCGCCCACGACGATCATCAGCATGAACTCACGTTTCGATCCGCATCTCCACGCACGAGTTGGTCAGATTATCGCACCTTTCCGAGACCAAGGGTACCTCATCATCGGTACTGGCGGCGCAGTGCACAACCTATACCGCAATCACTGGGGCCAGATGCTCAAGTACTCCGACAACCTCGCACAACCCTACCCACCCGAAGCGCCGATGCTCGAATTCAGGCAGAGTGTGGAGGATGTCTTCATTCGAAACTGTCGGAGCGGTGTCAAGAAGGGCGCACTGACGAGAGGCATTACGAGACTGATGAAGCATCCCATGTTCAGAGATGCGCATGCGACAGATGATCACTACATGGCGGCTTGCTTTGTTGCGGGTGTGGCAGATGGAAGTAAGAGGGATGGAGATGAGTGCATACTTGGTGCTGAGGATTGGGAGCTGGTGAATATGTGCAACAGCCAGTTCACGATCGGAAGGTGGGCTTAGAAAGCGTGAGGCGGGATAGATGGGCGTACGGAGTGAGAAAGACATGCACCTACAGTAATGACAATCATGTTGATACGGTTGGATCTGAAAGCTCATGGTGCGCACAATGAATGATCACTTTAATTATTTGGCATATGAAGCGGGCGACCTGCTAGAAGAACGCGTGGAAATCATAATAAACGGCCACTTTCGTGTGACTTTTGCGCGAAATGTCGGAATTTAATCATTTTTGCATGCACGTTAGATCGAAAGGACATGACAGGGAACGCCTTCTATGGAATTTCCGCCCATAAGTGTAACTACCTGTCCTAAGCCTCATTTGGGAGGTACAATCGGCAACGTAACATAATTCACAAACTTCTCCCCAAAATGCAAATGATTCAGTCCCGCAAATCTCTCTTCACTCCTATCTTCAGGATGACTATGCTGGAAGATGCCACTGCCCTGCGTATCTCCGCTGCTGAGTTCGAACACAATCTTGCCACCCTTCTCAACCACCACGTTCGTCGGCCAGACCTCCACATCGACTGCGTACACGTCACCAGGTATGACTGGCTGCACGTCAGTGCTAAAGTAGTCGCGCCATGGAAGATATTCGCGGTGCTTCGGATGATTGGGATTTGTCTTGCGGAAACTGAGGCGGAGCCAGCCCTTGGACAACGGGACGGGATCGCCAGCTGTGCCGGTGTAGTATACCTCTTTGCCTTCGGGCGAGATGTAGCGAAGTGTGAGGAAGAGATCGATGTCTGAGGGCGTCGCGCCGGTAGCGAGCGGAGAGAGCGAGACGTTGAGATGCGCGACGATGTGGCCGGTGATTTCGGTTTCTATCTCAAATGGTGCGGTCGAGAATTGGAGAAGTTTGGGATTGTCAAGTGTGCCGAGCGCTTCATATGACAGCTTTTGTGGACGGTTGGTGATCGGTTGCACCTGAGTAAGAGTTTGAGACGGAGTGAGGTAGAACTTCGAGTATCGCGTACGAGCGATGGGCCACTCGTTCTCTGCCCTTCGCTCGTACACCTTTTCTTTCTCGGCGTCGTTGAAGCCAACATCGCCTTTCCGTAAGACAATGTCAACTGGAGGCAGCTTACCCTTCACTGACCAGCCAACACGGTCGTCGCCTTTGAGAAATGCATCAAGAAAGCTGCGCTGGATCTCAACTTCTTCCTTGTAGTAGAAGGGCAAGTCATGTCGTCCAGTGATCATTCGGAGGTACTTGAACTCTGAGCCAGCGTGGGTATAGCCTTCGACATTGCCGCGCAGATGAAGCAAAATACCTCCCCAGTTGCCCACCGAGAGAAGCGGTACCTTGATATCGCCCATATCGTACTCTTTACTGGCGTAGTACGTCTCATCACGATACTTGAATTTTGCCGTGTCGATTGTCTGGTCTTGTCGGTTCTTTTCCCTGGCCTCCTCGGAGAGATTGCCGTCGACAGTGTCAGGACCCCAGTTCCTCTCCGCTCGTCCTGGCCGACCATATTGATTGGTGATGACTTGACGATTCCACCAGAAGTCGATGAATTTGTCGCTGAGGATACCTCCGTGTCGACAACGATCACGGTAGTAGTCGCTCATGCCCTCCCATGGTATGACAGCGGCCAAACCCTTGGGTTTACGGGCGGCAACTCGCCATTGTGATCCAGCGTAGTAGCTGATACCTAGCAGACCAACTTTGCCATTTGACCAGGGTTGTTCGGCTGCCCATTCTACCACATCGAAGAAGGCTTCACTTGTGCCTCGAGACATGGTATCTAGAAAGCCCGGAGATTGTCCGAGGCCTCTCTCGTCGGCGCGCACAATAACATAGTCGTGCTTTGTCCAGAAGCCGGGATCTGGTGTTTCCCATGCTGAATGGTCCGAATGATGTTCTAAATTGACTTCAGAGTATGATTTGCCGTGAAAGCTTCAGAACGTCGTTAGCCTTTTGTCTTCTTGAACGCAATACACTGAAGGAGCACCTACTCTTTGTAATGAATGTCCTTGCCGTAAGGGCCATAAGTCACCAGGACGGGTAGCTTCGCGCTCTCCTTCGTCGACTTTGGCCTGTAGACATTGCAGCGAATAATTCCACGCGCAGTGGTCTTGAGTGGGACTGCGACGTTCTCCTCGAAGATGTAGGGAAACGACGATTCGTCAACGCGATGTGCGTCCTTGACTTCCAATTGTTCAGTCATGATGTCTATAATGTGAAAGTGAGTTATTGCTTACCATGCGGAGCATTTCGAGTATATATTGATGTATGCGACGCGTGGGAAAAGCCAGGCTGGTTGACGTGCTCGTGCGCGAAGACGGTTGGGAGGGGCAGTTTCGGAATGTGGAGGTTGCTTCGAAGGATGTCGACAGACCCGCGGAACAGTACCAAGCCACTCAATAGCACAGGCTGCGCTCGTACGAGGATGCGCAAAGTCAAGGTGATGATCAAGAAGCCAAAATCTTCGACTGAAAGTCATCACTGGGGTTTGATGACGATTGGACGCGTTGTAGCGCTTGATGTTCTCTGGTTATGCTCGCATGGCGTTCTTCGTGGACGGTACAAGATGAGCTCGACACGTAACGCGAGATGCATGTTTGACTGCACTTTCACAATTCGTATAGAACCAGAGTTGTCAGCTGCGCGCCAGAAAGAGATAAGAGGTGGAAAGAGTTATCTGTTCAGTCTAGCCATATGCAATGGATCGATCAAACTGTTGAAACTTCTATGAAGAAGCAGGAACGCCTTCCATCGTACCATAGTCCTCCTTCAATACCTCCCCCGCAATCTCTATAGGCTTAGACTCCTGCAACACATACATCATCCTCGCCCACGAAGTTGAGCTAAGGTTCCTCCAAGCATGCATTGTCCCTCTCTGGATCGCAACATCACCGCGGGTCATCTTTCGGGTCTCTCCGGAATCAAGCACCAATTCGACCTCGCCTTCCAACACAACACCGTAATCGATTGATACAGTCCGGTGCATGGGCGATAGCGCACCGGGCTCCATGTCGACAAATCGCAAGACTGTACCTCCGGATGCGACAAGACCAGGGGCTTTTTCGAGATATGGAGTGTAGACTTTCAGATCCGCGTCCTTGTTTAGCTCTATTGGAGTGCCTTTGGTAACATAGCCGAGGCCGAAGGCTGCATTGGGTATCCGGTCAAACTTAAGATCTTCAGAGACTGCGTCCGAAAAAATTGCTTTCTTGGTCGATGGATCGTGGGCGGTAATGAAGCGCTTCACGCTGGGGAGTGTGTTAGGAATCTTGCCGTTTGGTGCCATTTTCGTGTTTGTATGCTGCTTGCGAACGTGCAGGCTTGTGAGAAATGACTTGGTTGAGAGGGTTGCGGTTGTCAGAAATTCACAGACTGACAGTCCCCGAGGACATAGAGGGTACCTTTGATATCCAGGGAAACATACAGCTAGGGATGTGGAGGCGGCCCAGGCATTGTGGGCCTGAGTGATCATCTGCCGGTCAAGGGTGCAGAAGCATCGCTTTCATGCGCACTTAATCATGTACCGTGCGGAGTCGTCATGGTTCTTCGTACGAAGTTTGCGTGTCCTAACTCGGGACGATGTTGGCGATGGTGAAGATGAAGTTTGCTGGTCGACGCGAACGCGCTCTTCATGGCATATCGATAAAACGGGAGGCCAAGCCGATTTCGGACTGAGCCGAGGTGGGTCTTTTCTGCGCATCAACTGTTCTCACCAACACCATCACGCTGCAATCTTCTACCTAACAAGACGCCGCCTGAAATACATATACCAGCGACTCGTCCTCTCACATGTTTCCATACTTGAATAATCCTGGCAACAAGTCACACCTTCAAAAGGAGCAAATGCTTCAGAATGGCGCCCAACGTTGCAGGCCCCACGGAAGATCCATGAGAGACACAACACATATCCTGGACTTTAGGCTACCTACGACATGCAGGGTATCGGTAGCTGCATAACATGAGGGGCTCTCCTGGAGTAGTATAGCTTCCGTGCTGATAGTAGCAAGCCTTTAACCAACTGGTGTAGACAGGCAAATATGTTGCCGATGTGGAGGAGCCTCGTCCGAGGTAGACAGTACGGACTCGAGCAATACCTTTACGGATAACGCAATGCTTCGATCTTGACCTCTACTCAGCCAATTGAAACACTACGCATCGTCAACCTTCTATTTCTACAAACATCAACAATCGATCGTCATCGAACCATGGTAGACCTCTACGCTTCCCACTTCGGCATCAACAACATCCCCTACGGCATCGCCAGCAGTGCCTCCAGGCCAATCCCCCAAGCAGCAACACGAATTCACGACTCCGTCATTTTCCTCGCCGAACTCTCGACCACACCACCATTCACTTCCATACCAACACCACTACCTCTCCCAACCCTTTTCCTCCGACCAACTCTCAACGCCTTCGCCGCACTCCCAAAACCCCTCCAATCCCAAATCCGCACCGCCATCCAAGAAGCCTATACCTCGAACCTGCACGCCCCATCTTCCGCGGCCATCCAGAATGTAACCTTACACCTCCCCATCGCCATCGGCGACTTCACCGACTACTCCGCATCCGCAAACCACGTCCTCAACGCTGGCGAAGCCATCCAAGGCGTCCGCTCCTACCCACCCGCCTTCCACGCCTACCCCGTCGGATACGCCGGGCGCTGTAGTTCGATCGCTGTGTCGCCGACACCCGTGCGGCGCCCACTAGGCCAGTACATCGAGGACTACACCGCACCCGAGAAGAAAATCATCTTCGGCGCGAGCCGTGCGCTGGACTACGAACTTGAAGTCGGCGCTGTGATCGGGACGCCTGTGGAGCCGGGGACGCTTTTGCACGCCAAAGATGCGGATCAACATATCTTTGGCTTGGTGTTGGTGAATGATTGGTCTGCGCGTGATATCCAAGGCCTGGAAATGAATCCGCTAGGTCCGTTTAACGGGAAGAATTTCCGGACTTCCATCTCACCGTGGATCATCACTTTGGACGCGCTGGAACTGTCTAAAGTCCCTGCGCCGCAGCGGATAAAGAGCGTTTCGGTGTTCATGGACGATCCCGAAGCCCCGAATTATAGCATCAAGCTGACGGTCGAGATTACGCGGAAAAGTGCGACGACGAAGACGTGTGAGGTGGGTTTTGAGACAATGTATTGGACGTTCAGGCATATGCTTGCGCATCATACGATTGGTGGGTGTGGGTTGAGGACGGGCGATTTGGTGGCTAGTGGGACTGTTTCTGGGGATAAGGATCACGAGCATGGGTGTTTGCTTGAGTTGACAAAGAACGGTAAAGTGCCGAGTAAGTTGAGTGATGGTAGTGAGTTGAGGTATTTGCAAGATGGGGACGAGCTTAGGTATACGGGTGTTGTAGCCGATGGTGTGGGATTTGGAGATTGTGTTGGTGTGGTGCAGGAGGCGGCGAAGTGGTAGGACTACAAAATTTGACAATTCGAATAGTTAATTTACAATTTGGGGTAGCGATGACTTTTGACTGTACTGTTCTTGCGACGTTCCTAGCAAATTGCATCTCGCAAGCAGTGTGAAGAAATTCCACTTCACATAGGAGACTATTACAGTATTCGACGCTGGAAAAGTTACTCGACAGCTAGCACCTTGGATGTTATACCAACTGGCAGACTGTATGAGACACCCAGCTGCCGCTTCCCATAGTATTCAGGAGAGCACGTCATGCTCAAGACGTGGTGGTGATGTAAAAGTCGTGTTGTATAACTGACACAGCACTCATATGCTCACCCACTCCATCCATGACTCCAAGAAGCGCAACTTCCCCTCTCGCATATGCTCATCAAACTCCTCAAAGTTGATCAAACCATTCCCTTTGCGCTTGTAATTCTCCTGTTGAACTGCTTCCAGGCTAGCGAGCAGGACCGCGTGGGATTCCGAGGCCGGATCCATGGCGAGTTCACGGACCTTTTGGTAAAGTGGCTTCGATTGGTCCAGGCCAATGTGATATGGATTGTCCGAATGAGTGACCTTCTGAGGAAGGATTTCGATCAGCTCATTTTGTTCGGAAGTGCGTACAGACAGAGCGTGCATGACAGAGTCGTTCTTGTACTTGAGCCATTTAGCATCATGATCGTCCCTCACGATGTCTTCTGTGGGGACTGGAGGTTGATCTATGAGAAGTTGTACCTCGATCACAGATTGAGACGTTGCAAGTCCCTGAGAGGTGGAGGGTGCGTTCGCTTCTAATACTGTCTCGTCAGAGTTCTTGTTGAAAATTAATTGTGGATCATAATACACGAAGCATGGGCTCTCTGACTGTGATCGGATTCCATCGTTATCGGCATACGGGGCGGGGCATATTTGGGACTGAGTCTGCTGATAACTTGCGACTGCTTCGGTTCCCGTCCTTGGCTCCTCGGACGACGTAGATTGGCTCGGAGCAAGTAATTCGACGAAGGAATTAGGCTTGAACTGTGGCATCGTAGGATCGCGATGACTCGGAACAATAGTTGAGACTGGCGTCGTGTCGTGTAAAGGCTGGTCCCACTGACTTTGATCCTCGATCCAACCGAAATGCATGGCAGCATCGAGACAAGCAGCCAATACTTCATTCCGAAGCCGGTCCTGACAAAGCCATATGTTCCACAGACACGTATCGTCGACTGTGTACTCAACAGGCGCGATGACGGCATCTAGGAGGGCCTCTTCCACTGCCGAGTATACTCTGAGGAGTCGCTTCCTTGCCTCTCGTTCCCCAATGCTCATGCCTGACGTATCGTGGAAGCAAGCCCTGAACCGTCCGTGGTTCGGCGACTCGTTGACAGCGTCACAGAAACTCTCTATGATGGCCATAGAGTATCGGAAGATGCCTATCATGCAGATCGCCCGGAGTATCCCACGCTTCTTGTTGCGGAAGCGATGGGTGATTTCCTCAATTGCCTCAGCGCATTGGCGACGCTCGGCACGAGTCGCATGGGCATCCATGGCGTTGTTCTCCCTTTCTTCGAACATCGGGTCGAGGAGCTCATTGAAGCCTTGTTGCGTTATTTGATACAACACTTCCTTGCCAAGATCTTTCTCCGGCTCTGGTATTTCGTATCCACCCCATCGCTCACCAACCGGTCGCGATGAAGTCGAAGCGTTGGACCGCGTTTCCAAGTCGACATCGTCTTCGAATCGAACTCGTGACGACGATCTTGAACACCTTGGTGGTGCTTGTACATCTTCACGGGGGCTTCCCAACTCTTCAGTGTGTTCTGTCGCATCAATGGCATCGTCGTCTTCAGATGGGGTGTCGTCCTTCATGGCCTGCGGCCTACTCAAGCCCTCTTCTTCGTCAACGTAAAACTGTCGGCGAGACCATCTACCGTCCACGATGCGGTCTTGTTCGTCATGAACCAGACCTTGGCGACTCGCATTCTGTTCACCAACAGTCTGAAGGATTTCCTCTCGGTCTGCCATGTCCGGCACTTCATCATAAACCACAGTCGCACCTCCCAAATCGTGTTCGTTCTTATGTTGCAGCCGGGAGTTCTCATCTTGCCGCGAACTTGGCCCATGGGGGGAAAAGGCGGATCCCAAGGGCTGGCTTGAGCGGATAGTCTCCAGTGCATTACGTACTGAAAGCTCTTCGGTGATCTCTGCCACGTAATTGCGAGTTGCTTCCTTCTCGATGGCGTAGTAAGCTCGAAATATTCTGAGTATATCCTTGCGAGATATGTAGCCATCCCCATCGACATCGTACGCATCAAAGACGATCCTGCTTTTGATGTGGCTGGAATGCATCCCGTCTAGACCCTTGATCCATTCCTCAAAACCGATCAGTCCATTCTTATCCGAGTCGTAATAGGCGAAGATCCGATCGTATACTAGGTTTGGCGCGGCGATGAAGCTGTTGTAGCGAGGGATAAAGGCGTGGTTGAATGCACGTCGGTCAAGTGCCCACCCGGTATTGCTCGGATCAGCGAGCCACTCAGTACCTGCGAGACACGTAAATTGATCCCATAGAGCGTCTATTTCCTCTGCTTCCATCTTAGTCTCAGCCACGAGGCGCTTCTTCAGCGACGCGTTGACCGAAGGGCTCATCATATGCGGTTTGCCGGGGTATAGCGGCTCCAGCTTAGCTGTGCCCAGGTATGGCGCCGGTACACGGATCTTGTAGAAGATGTGTGTTTTGATATGGCCGTTGGTCGCTTCGCAATTGGAGCACAAATCATAGTCAGCACAATTGGCACAGTGCCACCTGATGCCACGGATCGGCTTCTCATCGCATCCGTTACAAGTGATGCCACGATGCACTACACCTTCCTGCCGAGCGCGATCTTCTGCGATGTGGTAAAGAGTGCGTTGCAGTGTCTGACCATCAGGATCGATGCCTTCGCCTTCTGTATCCTCATCGCTGCCCCAAGACTGCTCCGTATTCGCCACGCTTTCGGCGCCATCAACCGCAGAAGGGACCGCGCTCGGTAACATTGATGCGTGCCGTTGCAAGGCGTTTGCTACGGCAGTACTGTCCGTTACCTCGTCACCCCAGCGATCGGCAACCCATCGCGTGACAGCTTCAGCCTCGATTGGGGACGGTGAGCGATAAGGGAACATCAAGCCAAGCAGTCTTTCAAGGAAAACGCTGTACACATGCTCAATGCTTGCCTCGACCTGTCCTGGCGAAGCATCAGGCTGCCGCTGGGAGAAGAGGTCTCGTAGCTCGTCACGCGAGATCAGATTATGGGGATCGAACGGTATGCGGGCGCCGAACATCTCCAGGTCACCCAGCACGGACAAGTCACCTCGAAGGCGTGAACTCACACGTGCTACCTGTGAGGTATTTCGGCGCGTGCGCGTGTTGGGCCGCCGGACTGCGTTGCTGCGATGCAAGCCATCGCTGGGACGAGTCTGAGAGAGGTTGTAGACAAGGTAGGCGGCGTAGCCTGCAGCAGCGCCCGCGAGTATAAGTACGGCAGGTCTATAACGAGAGACAGAGGTCGGCGTCGAGCTGGGCATGGCAGCGTGAATGAAGCTTTCACCTTAGCTTGGACCGCGACGAAATGAGTGGCTGACGTCGAGTCAAGTTATGGCTGTATTGTCCTGTCGAGGCTTCGATAAGAGGTCAAGTAGCAACAAACGCCAATAGCGCTATCGGCTCGCCGTTTGACATGGCTGGGTCGAAGCCGCAGCGTTGCATTGCTGGAAGGCGTAAAGTTCGGTGGAGCTCTTGCCTCGCGACAACATTGCGTCGCTCTTTCCCTGCTTGGCAAAACCGGGGAAGCTCCGCAATTGACCCCACAACCCTGCCACCCACGACTTGGGCACTTGTATAAACCACGTCGACGGCCTGCCCTACCCGTCTCCACCCCACGAAGCATGCGATTATATCGTGTTCAGGGTTCTGAATGGGCCCGAAGATGCGTCTCCCGGAGCCACACTATAGCTTCACAATCCCCTCAATACACGATGACTTACCTCTCGATTGCCGCGTCTATCACCCCGGTATACTGAACGAACAGCGACCGAGTACCCCAGACTCTACACAGCCATGGCAGACACGTGGAATTGTCATGGCTCATCCATATGCGCCAATGGGTGGCAGTTACGACGATCGTGTCGTAGGCATGATTGTCGATGAGTTTCTAAAGGCTGGTTGGATTGTCGGAACCTTCAACTTCAGGTACGAGAGAGAAAGTTAGGGCAGATATCATGACGCTGATATCCACCAGGGGTGCGCATGGTTCGAAGGGTCGGACAAGCTGGTCTGGTCGACCCGAGCTCGACGACTACACGTCCTTTGCTGGCTTCTTCATGCACTACATGAGCTACCTGCGACCGCATCCCAACCCAGACACTTGCTTCACGCCTGAACAGTCTCCCATAAAGCCACGTGATGTCCAAGCAGAGACGTCGAAAAGCGGACGGAATGAAGAAATTCCCATAGTCATTCTGGGTGGCTATTCCTATGGCTCGCTCATACTCAAGAACCTCCCACCCGTTCTGACCCTGATCCAGCCCTTCTCAGCTCCCGTGACCGGCTCTGCGAGCGACGAGATAATCATGCGAGCCCACAAGCTGGCAGACCAGAGCAATCTGGCGTGGATCAATCTCGCCCGCAACCGAGAGCGAGAAGCAAGACCGAAGGCAAAGGGTCATGAGCCAAACTCATCTTTCACGATGGGTGGAGAGGAGACAAAGCCGGAGAAGAGAAGGACTAGCAGAGACATTCGTAGGAGCATGGAAGGAGGCTTGGGTATCGAGATTGGGAGCAGATTGAGGAGTCTCAGTCATCGTGGGCGCAAGGACAGTAGCCCGGCCGTGTCTCTCGAGAGGAAGAAGATTGCGCCTTTGACACTACCGGAAGTACAATACCTTCTCGTATCGCCGCTCTCGCCTCCGATCTCGACGCTGGCAGCGCCCGCCCTGGGCCACAAGTTCTGGAGCAGAGGCAAAGAACCATTCCATAATGCTATTGGTAAGCATGCGACGTTCGCAATATATGGTGGCCATGACATTTTCACATCGGCAAAAAGGACCCGAGGTTGGAGCGAACAAATGCGCGCTACACCAGGATCTCAATTCTCGAGCCTAGAAATTGCCGAGGCAGGTCACTTCTGGGTCGGGAACGGGGTGGAGGGGAAGCTGAGAGCTGCCTTAAGAGAATGGCAACATGTGCCATACTAGTTGTTCCGTGTTTCCTCAGCCTGTTTCAAACTGCGGTCCCGCTGTATGCACAGCAACAACGCCACTTCGTGCCCCTCATCTGCGGCACTGAACGCATGCCTTACCATAAGAGAGACCTTGCTCTCGTTGTCCGTCTAAACCTCAATGGCCATGCTCTGCCCTCCTCTACTACTTCAAGGTCGTCCCTCGCGATGTCTGATAAGGCTTGCTTACATCCAGATATCTGGAAGTTCGACGGATTGAGATGTTGCCTTGCTTGCGGCGAAACGGTATTTGAAACATCACTACCCAAGCCAGCGCTCAAGACGTACCCGTGTGGTCCAACGCGATACGAATATGTCGATTTGAATTATACCCTTGGATTAGAGATTCGCCTTTGCATTCTCCTACCTGGCGAACCGGACGACCCTCTGCGATGTGAAATTATTCACGTCAATTTGGAGGATGAGCCAGAGTTTGAAGCAGTTTCGTATACTTGGGCTGGGGAAGATGGCGATGCGAGTCTGTCGCATTCGATCGATTGCGGGAACAACAACCTCGTTCCGATCACCGTCAATTGCCAGGCTGTTCTTCGTCAACTCAAACAGCGTGGGCTGAGACGGCGCTTATGGATTGATGCGATCTGCATCAACCAATCAAGGATTAGTGAACGTAACCACCAAGTAGGTCTCATGGATCGAGTATACTCCCAAGCACAACGCGTACGAATAAGTATCACGGATCGTTCAATTCCGGCTGTAAACTACAGAAAGCTCTTCTACGCACTACAAACTGGATCCACGCAACAGGTTGCAGAGACTGAAGCTTGAATGGTTTAGGACATGGCGCGCTTCTTTGCCCTTCGTTATTTTAGGCGTGTATGGGCAAGACTACCTACGACATGATAGTCGCCCGAGACTCTTACTGATCCCGCAAACGCCAACGCAGGTCATCCAAGAGGTGGTACTGGCACGAACCGCCTACCTGCTTGTCAATGAACATGAAATTCTTCTTTCTCCTGAAGTTCTGGACAGCCTCAACGGCATCGCCATGCGTCACAGTTGCCCACTACCTGGAGTCTTGAGCTCAAGATGGAAGGCTGGACAGAGGCCTCTAGCTGATATTACCGATTGCCTCCGGGCTGGTCTTGACGGCGAATGCGCAGACCCTCGGGACAAAATATTCGCTGTTCAGAGCTTCATGGACCCTATGGCACGCAGCTTCATCAGTATCGACTACAGCCTCAAGCCCATAGAAGTGTATGCGCGTGCGGTCATCGCTGTCGTAGCCACCCAACGAAATCTGGACGTTATATTCGAGACTAATTTCGGTCCTTATGATTGGGTACTGCATTCGTCAATGACATTGACTCTCGACGATATCAAGAAATATCTCGCGCAGAAGGATTCGGGTACCTCCCATGGCAAGAGTCAAGCAAAATCAATCTCGCACGGCCATGATTGGCGTCAATTTACTCACAGTGAGATTGGACCATGGCACGCAACCGTTGAAGTATTGTCCGCCAAAGAGTTACCCTTGATTCCTTCTCAGTCCGCGAAAACAGATCCTGTACCAGTCGTTTTTGGCCAGACGCTTCGGGTTCAACCATGCGACAACATACTCCCACACTTTCACGGGCGCGCACACTACATTGACACGATCAACAAAGCTTATATTAAACCCGACTCTGCCCCATATCGCGCAGATGCGAGGGAAATGGCGAGTATTTGGAAAAGTCATATGGCAGAATGCCCTGGCCATCGCAAATTACCAATGGACGATTGGTTAGTGCCGTACTTCTTGAGAAGAAGCACTGGTCATCTCTCTGCAGATTCAGCATCTCAAATGGCACAATATCTGGGACAACACCGCCGCGATCCGCATGTTGTGCATCTGCAGGATCTCAACGACTTCCTTGACACCAATATAAGTCTTGGTCAGTTCAAGAGACTTTTTTCGACTACAAATAGTGTTGGGTTTGCTCGGCCTGGCTTCAAGCTAAGTGATGAAGTCTGGGCAATCGATGGTGCAAGGGCACCATTCATACTACGAAGAATCGCGGATGAACAATACAGCATCGTGTCCGAGTGCTATCTGTGGGCTGCACTAGAGCTGGATTATTGGGATCCTGGGACGAAGAAGGGAAGATGGAGCGAGAACCGACAACCTCATCACGAAGAGCAGACGCGGATCATCGCGATTTACTGAGACAAAAGATGTCAGACTTGGGCCAACGCTAGAAAATGCGTGTTGCTGAGAATTACGACAAGAAGCGGGTGCGCCGAGGATCAACCACCAAAGTCCTCTTGTATTCAAGTCGCTCCTTATCATGACCATATCGTCTACAAGCAAGTGGGAACGCCAGAATCTCAGAAAGCCCCGTTGTAGCCCATCTTCGTGTGACCGTTCCTCTTGCTGTCATAGCTCAAGTGCTTTGAATCTGTCCACTCCGATCCTCTTCTTATACGCTAACCCGGTCGTCCGGTCCCGACACATCACGATCACCATATGTCGATAATATGCGTCTCCATTGGCCACGGATCCGCATCGGCTCCACAGCAGCCACATGGAACACGCTTTGCAGCTTGGTAGAGGTGGCAGTGCCCCACTAAAACATAGTGATCACGGACCAGTCTCAGGATGAACGGTACATCTGCTCCGTCTAAAGCCGATACGGTGTCGCTAGGCTGAGCGTACGCAACACCTGTAATACCTATTGATCGCATCGTCGTAAATTGTGTTCCTCTTTGCCAAATTTCATGGTTCAACGCACTGCCGAACACGTTTTGCATAGTGATCGCCTCACGGTTCGTACGGCAACGCCAGGAATCATGCCGATGGTTGGATACATTATGATTCGAGCAGTTCTGACAACGCATGTGGGATGACCAAGAGTCAGAGGAATTATGGAGTCTATCAGGGAGGAGTATGCCATCGCCATCGAAAGTATCTGTGCGAAGAATTGTGTCAAGAAAGTGAGCCCGTGTCCTTATGACGGTAGCGCATCGCCAAGTGCTCGAAGTCGACATGAGAAGCTTTCCCGCTTCGCCAGTGTAGTAGATTGTCGGACGGAATTATTGGTATTGCTTGTTGGAAATGGATACACTTAGCAGGTTCAGATCCTCGATTGACAGGTTTGGTACATGATGTTCAGCCTTAGCACGATAATTCAGAATCGCGTTGCGCCAGCCAATCGTGGAGAGTGCAGTATCTAATGCGAGGCTACCGTCCAGTGACCTCTCGACGTCCTGAAGCCATGAATTTTCGACATCCCGAAACCATTGGGGTTTATATTCTTCAGTGAGTAAGTACCGATACTGAGACAGCGTCTGCACCTCGGAAGCCGAAAATTGCGCAGGCAAAAGTTTGGGTACATTTCTCGATTCCCATGCTACTACTCAGCTAGGAAATCCTTGATTACTGCACGCGATTATCTCCCAGTGGCCACTTGGCACTGGATTTTGACCTCGAGGGAACATGTTGGAGTACTTCGATGGCCAAATAGAAGAGTAGTTTCTGCCTTTTCTCGAGAGCAGGTCGGCTCGATTTGAAGCAGTCCGCGTTTGAGACGAGGGACAGGATCCTTGTAGACGCCAGGTGACTGGTCGGAGACCTTCGGCTGCAGTAGGTGCTATGTGTTTTAAGACGTTCAACCCGTGGAACTCATGAGTAGATAAGCAGTGACGCTAGTGGACACCTCCGTGAGTGTCAGTGTGTAATCGACAGGAAAGGCCTTCGCGATATCCCGCTGAACAAGTCCCAGCACAGCATACACCTTGTCTCTTGGGTCACTGGCTGAGCAATTGCGACTTTTGTGAAGCACTTTCCAGCAGATCATCTTCGAGCGAGCTCGCTGGACGTAACTGGAGCGCGCTTGGAAACTGTATGTCGCTGTTTGGAAACCGCATGTCGCTGTTTGGAAACCAGCCGTGCAACAAGTCGATGGAGGAAGCCGACCACTGCAAAGTCCTGTATCCGACCACTAGTGTGACGAGCTTAGCCAGTGCGATTTCCTGAAGCGTCCACACTCGATCAAAATAGCGGCGTTTGATGAATCTTTGCACAGCCAGTTTCTCAGGCTTGCTGTCTCTCTTCTGCCGTGACAGCGGCGCGCCGTCGAGATAGCATAGCACCTCATCGTCGTCGTGGGACTGGTGCCCTAGGAACATGAGCACCTGCGACGCGCTAGAGTATATCGTCCCCATAAAGTTGACTTGATGGCTCCACTCTGGAACATCGTGTTGATTGATGCAGATGGCATCTACCCACAAGACACGTTGGCTGCCTTTGAGCCTCAGGTAGCGGAGGGCGGCGTCGCAATTCTTCGGTATAGGGATTTTCTCGCCAGTGTCTCCGCAAGCGATCGATTGAGACAATGAGACGTCGCCTTGCTGCGTCGCCCATGTGTAAGATAGTGCTTCGTAGATGGGCTTGTCGGCAATGTTGTGGTGAATTATGTCGCATTCCAGGTCGTCATCTTAGTTGAGAGCTGGTCGCAACTTCAGGAGTCTGATTTCTGGACCAAATTCATAATTCAAGCTGTCGTAGCAATATTTGATGATGGTCGCGCCATTGATGCCGGCAAAGATTCAGGAAGCTGATCGGTCGTGTAATGGTTTGGGCCTTGCCCAGATCCACTCTAGTACGAGTTGGGATAGCTCATGTACGGCCATGTATACAAGCAGTTCTGCCCACCTCAGATAGTCAATTAAGCGCAGTCCTCCCCCTCCGTACCGTTACAGGTCACAGCCTCTCTGCAGGCTAGGCACCAGCGTGAACCGCAGAAGACGCGAATGTCATTATGGTGGCAGGCATTGTTGACAGGAGTCATGTCGACGCGTACTTGAGTCCAGACCCGGGTATTCGGCTACAGTTTGAAGTTTTGTTTCGCACTTGGAGGATACTTATAATGTTGGTGAGGGTTGGAGTTGACAGTCAACTGGGCTGTCAGCCTTCACACGTGCCTCTAGCCGATTGGATTGTTCGCCATACAGGCACGAAGAGCAAGGATCGAGTGCACTGCAACAGGAGCTGCATGCTGCATAACGACGGTTGGGCACGTTGCTCCTAAATTTAGGCAGTAAATTCAGCCTCGCATAGACTCCTCTAGAACGCCTTCAAACACATTCAACCAGGCTTCGCTTCACTCACGGAGACGCCGCTGGTCTTTCTTTTTTAGATATAAACGACGGCCACTAAGCTTCTTGGCCATATTGCTGCTGATCGATCGCCTACTTGCCAACGAGCAGAGTCGCATTCACATCCTGCAGTCTTGCATAACCAACCAAGCCAACAGTGATCTCAAGTTCTGCAAGCAAGCTCTTCAAAACGTGCCTCACACCGACTACGCCTTCATGTGATAGACCCCAAAGAATAGGACGGCCGAGCTGGACAAAGTCTGCGCCAAGTGCAAGAGCTTTGAAACTGTCGTTTGTATTAGTCCAATACCAATCCAAGTTAGATGAAATGGCGAGAAAGAAGTGGGCATGCGTAGCCAGAGACAGTGTGCTTACATGTCGGCACCAGAACGAATCCCGCCGTCAAATCCAATGGTCACTTTACCCTTCACTGCTTCGACGATAGCAGGAAGTGCATCAAGAGAGCCAATTGCGCCGTCGATCTGACGTCCGCCGTGCTGTCACACATCAGCCTTGTCACATTCTGTATGACATAGACTTGACTTACATTACTCACAATCACTCCATCGAGTCCCCATTGCACTGCCAACTTAGCATCTTCGGCGCTCTGCACACCCTTGAGCACGATTGGTGCATCACCCCAAACCTCCCTTAACTTCCACAGATTATCCCATACTGGGCTGATGCCTCTTGACGTCGTGATCGTATGGTACAATGCAGCCATTTTTCTCTGCTCTGCTGTCGCATTCGTCGCCAAAGGGTTGAAGCCAAGTTTCTGGTGCGCGACTGGGTCTTCGAGTCCAATCTGCACACCGACTCCGTCGATGAAGGGGAAGAAACCGCGATCTAAATCTCGCGTGCGCCAGCCTAGGTCCCATGTATCCACTGTCACGACTAGAACTTCATACCCATTCGCTTTCGCGGTAGTAAGGTACGAGCGCGTAAGGTCGTCATCAGATGGCCAGTAGAGTTGGTACCAGCGTGGGTTTTCAACGCCATTGGAGCTAGCAACGTCAGTGAAGCCTGTGCTACTCGCAGTGCTGAGTGTATATGGCAGTCCAAGTTCGCCGAAGACTTTGGAGGTCGCGCGTTCGCCAGTCGGGTGGAAAAGCGTTTGAACACCAACGGGTGCCATGACGATTGGGGCAGGAATGGTACGATTGAAGAGCACGGTGCTGAGGTTTCGAGCAGGCTGGACTGGACGCATTACGCGAGGCAAGATGCGCCACTGGCCGTGACATCAGTGCTTGTTCTATGGGGATGTAGGGAAGATTCTGACATACTTTATTGAAGGCTTCACGATTCGCATTAACCGTCTTCTCTAGTCCTGCGCCACCCGCTGCATAGTCGTATGCAGCCGGCGGAAGACGTAGCTTAGCAGATGCCTCAAGTCTATCGTAGTTGGTCGACGCAATGGGCGTGATGTTGTATAAGTTACGGTTGAAGTATATTTCAGATCCGTATGAGGAATAACGTTCCGAGCCCGGAGCAGGATTGAGCACGGAGTCGATGAGCTCTTGTGCGGCCTGAGCAGATACTGAGAGTATGGTCATGCTGTAAGTAGCATATGTCGTGATGATGCTGTGAACCCTCATCTTGGCGACTTAGAATGGATTGAAGACAATAAAGAGGTAAAGCAGATGCGCTGACTATATCATAACCCATTCCGGAGTGGTCATTTTATACTCGAGACCCAGTTGGCGTTAGGATCCCCTGTCCTAGAAATGATGATATTGAAACGTTCGTAGATCTCGACCTTAGGTTGCCGAATATACCGAAGTTGCCGGATGTAAGACGGCGCTCTGACATGAGCCACACAACCAGCCCATCGTACGTGCTAGGTCTTACTTGCAGTGGGAAACGTGCCACTCTTGGCAAAAATCAAGAGTAGAGACTACGAAGGTGATGTTTATCGTAATCTGAGCATGGGCGAGAAAAGTCTGCTTAGGCAAAGTCTTCCCGTGAAGGACGACCCACCGTACCAGGTAGCCAGGCATGCTCAGTCCAGCTCAAGTCCCAGGGCTGAATAATCTGATCCTCAAGTTGTGAATGCATTGCTCTTTCAAGCTTTTGGTCTATCGTCTCGCCCGTCATTGCGTCCAGAGTCACTTCGAGTATATGACTCAAGATTGACGCGGCAGGGTAATTATCCTCGAGGGCGGAAAGGAACTCCACATAGACTTTGAGCTTCTCGTGTGCCAGACATCTTGCCTCGGCTTCGGCAGACTTGGCTGTGCTCAAGTAAGTCACCGCAGCTGGGACGAGGAGAGGAATGATGACAGGGGCGGCGTATTCTAGAGATCCATCGTTCAGTAGGGCCTGCAGGGTGGTCGTCGTCGCATCTGCGACTTCATTTGAGAGTTCCTTCATGCCACCACGCCGAGCCATTGCGATAATTGCAGCATTCTGATGCAGTTCCAAATGTCGGTTCACACGTGTCAGCAGAACGGAAGAAGTGGCAGGGCTCGTAGCATTCGGTCGGTCTCTTAGCGACAAGTCCTGGGCAGTCGTTAACTCTTTGTCGCTAATTATGTCACGCAAAACATGGCTGATAGCGATCAATTTCCTCCACGACTTTGCAAACCCTGTCTCTTCTTCTGGACGATATACCTCTTGATCATAAAGTATCCCACTCGCGAATGAGCCGTTGGCGCTTGCGATCAAAGAGGCATTGCAGTCTTCGGCTCGTATACGTAGTGGTCTGCCCATTCCGAACGCAAGCCATACATCGCGATATATGCAGCACTGCCAGATATGGCGCCAATGGTTTAGCTGCGTGACAGGAGATGTTGTGGCAGCCAGTTCGATCTCGCAATGCAGCCCCAGCGTCTGCGCGACACTGATTGCTATGCTCGACCAATACCATGACTGCTTCACATCTTCACCATCCTCAAACCAGAAGCTAAGCAGAAGAGCCGATTGTACAAGCACGATCTTGTCATTTTCCTGAGTGAGATCGAACAGTAATTTCGCGCGATTTGCGTACGTCTTCTTATATGCCTTCTGCGGCGAGTTCGCAACGTAGCTAGCGCTGACAGAGATCATGCTCCAGAGGAGCAGCAGATTGATACCCTTGAGGCCACTGACTGCGTAGCTTTGCAGGAAAGGTGCAGCATCAATCACGGGAAAGGTCGGGTGGACGTACTGGAAGTACGCTTTGATGAGCTCTTTACAGTTGCCTGGAAGGTTGAAGCAGCCTTTGCTTTTCAAGTACTCAAGGTCTTCAGCAGCGAGTACCTCTTCCGCTCTTGCTGGGACGTAAAAGTGGCGGTTCTTTGGTTTGCTGAGGGCATTGAGGATATCGCCATATCCACGCTCCTCGACGGAGATGGCAGCAGTCCTCGGACTTGGCTCTAGAATGGCAGCTGCGACCACTTTTTCGATATCGGGGTGTGGTAAAGAAGGTGCAGATAATAGCACGGGGCTGGTGTCGACCTTGGTTTTCTTCCCGGTTCTATGCAATGCCCTTTTTCGACCACTGATACAGAAGTCAGAACATGCAAATGACCGCGAGTCTTCAAAGAGACTTACGAGTACTGTTTCCTGGCCCTGATGCTACAACATTCGCCAAGCTCAACGCACTTTGAGCACGGTGTCCCGACCGAGTCGACATCGCACCGGACTTTGTGGGCATGGCAGAAGTCGCAAACATTCACTGCACGTTTCCTGGACATATTCGGCATATTCGGTAGTCTTGCAACATTCTGAGTGCGATACAACGATGGCTTAGAAGGTACGGATGGCCCGGAAGTCGTTGGGGCGGAGCCTTGGCGCGGCGGGATGCCTCACAGAACGGATGAACACGTAGTTCAATAACAACGCGACCTTTGTGAACTACTGTGAACACTTGTGTCCATAAGCTCAGCGAACATGCAATCCTCCTCATGCAGACACATTGTTGTTCTCAGCGTTGAAGCCCCTTGAAACTATGGCCGATGACTGAAATACTGCTCGTGGCAGTGTTGAGCATCTCGGGTCACATCGCCGTTTCCGCTGAAGCATTTTGTGGATACCATTAAGCAATGCGCAAAGTAAGGAATACAAGGAGATGTATTGGATGTGCGCGGTTAATGGTTCGAGGTCAAGTGTCCGAGGGATTTGCAGCTTCGGAAGCTCACTGGTCACTAGCGTCTTGGCGTTGCATTCTTACCTCCCGAGGTCTTCTTCTGCCAACTTCGACAGGAAGCAGGCCATGTGACCATGGCTTCGCCGAGATATGGCATGCCAAGCACCGCTTGACCTGTTATAGTGAATTGATTGAGAATTAATTCTAAGTCTATATCTTTCTCTTATATGTAACGTACTCCACGGGCGAGTGGCCCACCCTGCTAAGCCCCCACCAAAATCTACCGTCTTGCACAGTACAAAACGCAACTCTATGGTTCTCAACAGTACTCTACGGTGCTGCACAGTAGATTAAAGTAATCAGAGAGTATCTCTTCTACTTGTTTACATGTGCGCAAGTTGTACCCAGCCTTGCTGCAGCATCTATAGCGCCTTTGAGTTGGCTCACTGCCCTCAGTGCGTGCGCTCTTCTTCGCCTTCTTCCTATCACTACGTGCTGCAAACTCCTTTAAGGTAGTCAAGCGCACGCTCTCTTCAGCTTTAAGGGTCCCCTCTGCCTGTATATGCTGTCTTTTGCGTGATTTACGGCGTGAGGCGGCCTTGTTAGCTGCTTGAAGCTGCTTGACTTGGCCGCGCATTAACACCAAGGAATGCGCCATTATCTCAGCGCCTTTGGTAAGCCAATCAAGGGAGTCAACAATTGAAGTAGGCGAGCTATCTGTATGCTACTAAATCCTCTCTCGAATTAGCTTCGATTGCGACCCAAATTCTAGACTATTGCTTAGGGTTTTTGACTCCCAAGGAGCGTTGTTGACGGTATGTGGTGTGGGCATACAAAGGCGGACGTTAAGCTTCGATATCACCGCCTTTGGGTTAAGTAGAACCAAGCCAGCACCTCGAAAGCCTCCTTGTATATTGCTTTTAGTAATTGCGTCCTTAAAAGCAGTGATAAAGCAGAGCAAGAACTCAAGTTTGGTGATGTGGTTAATCTTGCTGCACATTAGGTTCTCGGCTTGGCAGCTATACGCCTTCTTCAATAGCAAGAAACATCCCACATCAAGAGGCTGCAGGAGGTGCGACGAGTGAGGAGGCATGCAGAGAGTGATAATCTTGTTATTCTTGCAGTACTGCTAGAAATCAAGCGAGTCGTGGCTCTTGTGGCCGTCGATAATGAGCAAACGTACTGTGCCAACAGTACGCTTTTTTGTATGAGCATCAAAGTGCTTCAGCCACTGCAGACCAAGCTCAATTGTCGTCCAGCTGTTCTCAGAGACTCCAATAACCCAATCGTGAGGTAGATTCTCCTCCTGGTACCAGGCAGAGAGGTGATGCTTGCCCTGGAAGATGACAAAGGGTGGGATTGCCCACCCAGTCGCGTTGATACCTTGGATCACTGTAGTCCACTCTCGATTACCCTGCTAGACCGTCTTCGGCCGTCCTCGACGCTCCGAGCCTGTGACTACTGCTCCAGTTGATATCATGCCTATCATGAAGCCTGTCTCGTCAAAGTTGTAGGTGTCTTCATCAAGAATACCGTGCTTGGCCTTCATGTTCTCTACAAGTCGGAACCAGCCTCGTATAATCTCAGGATCCTCACAGAGAGCTCTTAATAGTCGTACTTGCGATTGAACTTAACTTTGAGCTCAGGTCGACCTTTGACAAAGGTCTCAGCCCAGTTAACGCCTACTGACCGTTGGCCACGCTCCTTGCGCAGCAGATCAGCCACATCCTTTACAGCAGCAAGCTGGGGCGGATATCCTCGCGCGTGAAGGTCAAGTATATGCTGAACAATCACGTCCACCTCAGTTGGACGAAGATTACTTGAGTTGGGTGCGCAATCGCGTCGAGAAGGAGTTCCAGTACGCTGTCAACTGAGCGTCTTTCAAGAGACCTTAAAGATATCAGCAGCGCGTCGTTTAGAGAGATTCGCATCTCGTTGGATAGCCTGGAGCGCAAGCTACAACCGAGCCTCTTTTGAAGCTGGTAGCTGGTTAGGTTGTTGAAACATAGCGGTTCTGCTGTGCAACACGGTAGATTTTGGTGGGGGCTTGGCAGGGTGGGCCACTCGCTCGTGGAGTACGTTATTACTAATAGACTTATAAATAGGAGAAAGAGATAGACTTTGAATTGATTCAGAATTAGTTTAGAATTAATTCTACAAGTACCCCACTAATAGCTACAAGTAATTAGCGCTTGCCATGTCTTGGCGACGCCATGGTCAGACCGTCAGATGGCATGCCACCACCAACTTCGAAACCACCTGCGATGTTGCGTCACATCACCATCTCTCAGAAACTATCCATGAAAGACCAGACGCGGTATCTCCATCGTGCGGCGTCGGCATAGCCATACTATGGCTTACTTACTAGACTCTTCCTTTCCTTTAGCCTGTAAAGTGAGTCGGCCTTCGAAACTTCGGAGTTCTCACCGTTGTCTGGTATGATGTCAGTGTATGGGAACATGTAAGGGCCCGAACAGCACGCGCATATACGGGAAGTGTAGCCGTGGAACGAACAATACGAGATGGGCGCAAGGCTAAACCACATGCATTGGCTCGAGCTTATGCGTGGCTTGAAGGCTTGCTCAGTCATACAGCACCTGTCCCCACGAGATACTTCACTGGCGATCCACGGCTCTGGTCAATTCCACCCTCGCTGTTCAAATCTCGATTTCACACTTGACGGGCGATGGAGAAGTCTCCACTAACCGCGCCATTCGCCCACACCTGGACGTAATGCGAAGGCTTGTGTTGATCAAGACATTTTCGACCACGGACGTGGAAATTCCCGTGCAGCATGGCTATCAAAAAGACCCTAATGTTACAAGATTTCATGATATAAGTAAGGCTAATATATTTGCGTTGGATTCCATTGGTAAGAGGGTAGTATGCTTTGAAGATGGTCACACACCGCAGACTAGCAGTGGTAGCCACATGGTCGCTTGCTCTGCTGGCGAACATGATCCACGCACAGTCCAACTTATCTTCTTCACTCAATGCATCGACGAGCTTGTTTCTTTGGGCATCAAGTACGCGATTCTGGAACAATGACCAGGCCTCGAAGTCAGGGCTTTCGATAACGTCAACGAATCACTCACGCATTGCGTACACGAGCAAATCAACTGAAGCAGGATTGCAATCAACCGAGATGGGAAAAATTGGTCCTACTGATGCGCTCATCGCGCAAGATCGACACAACGCTACCTCGGACAAGACGTCCGACAAAACTTCGACCAACAGCACCGTCAACTCGACCGTGAGCATTCAGGTGCTCAATACCTCACTAAATGGCGGTACCAAGACTCGAGACGCACAGGTTTACAGTTCTCAAAATGGTCCTTCACGATCGGGTCATTCCTCTCGTTTACTAATGTCGCCAAATATCACCCCACTGAACGCATCGAGGCTGGAAATTGCTCAAAATTCCACATTCGTCCATACTTCGATTAAGTCAAGCCTTCAAACGATGAACGCTAGCTTCTCAAGTTCGACAAGCGACCGATGGGCAACATGTCCTTCCACGATATACGGCACCGACTTCTCGGTAACTATGCGCACTCTCCCACCCGAATGCGACGTGGGAGCTTCCGTCGATGACATGTTGGCTGATTTTTTTGGCAACTACGACTTTATTGATCGATGTCTAGCTCGTTGGTGCCAACAAGCCTGGTACAGCGCAATTGGTGCATACACGAGTTCAATAACTGAGATTACGTCTTACGTTATTACATGGATGGATGTCGATTTCGAGCCAGTGTACAAGAGCACACTTACAGCAAGTGATGAAGACTCGCTTGATTATTTCATCTGGGATTACAAGTGGATATATGGCACACCTAGCAGCACTACTGCATATTGTACGTAAATATATATATACCATCTTGAACTATACCAAGCTAACTTTCGAGACACCAAATATGCGTACCAAGTAGTGAAAGCACAACGACCTTGTTGCGGTAGATGCGCCATGCTTGTAGACCATCTTCATCTACTCTACTGGCCAGACATGGCTATGGCAAACGCGTCCTATACAGCGGATGGTAAGGGAAGACCGATTGTGCCAGCAAGCTACGTGGATGACACGGGCTTCACTTTGTGAGCCTTGTTCCTTGTCCCCAGCAGACGATTCCCCTCCACAAAATGGCTGACCACGCCAATAGTGTATCCCCAAGTGTTTACTTTGCATTCACATCGCTGCGAGCTACAGATAGCTGTGGTACAATTGGAACGGTAGGTCCGTCTACTTACTGTGTCTAGCAGTCGCTAATCTTGGCCAGCATCCTGCAACACATACCATGGCATTCGATCCTAAAGAGATCAGTACTCTCTACTATAGCGAGTATCCTTATACAGCCCGACCAAGCTGTCCCAACGGCGCAGTTGTCTGGGAGAAATCAGCGACTCGGCGAATGACGTGGCCGGACTTACAGTCCGATTGTGCAACAGTGAGGCCAGGCATCAGCTTCAATCCCGACTTCGGGATGAACAGCATGTTCAATGGATGTAAGTGGCATGGCACCATTGTGACTCGTCAAAGCTGATTAGCTCAATTAGACAAGTGTTTACCGTAGTAAGTATGACCACCACATAGGTTGAGCTTGACCGAGTATCAGATTGTTTTTTTATGAACAATGGTTGCTTTTGGGGTGTCGGAGTCTCAAAAACAGCTAACGTGTCTTAATAGCATTGCAGTACCGAAAAGGATCATGGAAATGCATCCGGAGTGGGCGTCTTGTACGCCATACACAGCTGGAGGGCTTTGGGATCCGCCGATCACACTCCATCCAGGTCCGATGCTCGTACCTACCACAGCGGTGGTCTCTACTACCATTTCATCTCCCGCAGTGCCTCGCCAATCGCCCTCTATGCTTACAGTCACTGAGATGCAACCTTCTCGGACCACGTTAATCGCACCATCCGCATCAAGTGCCACTCGGCAAGAAGGCATCGGACCTCTTATTGGTATCAGATTCCCGCTTCCAGTGTTCGTACAGCCCAACCAGGATCCGATCATTCAAGAGCCAGGTCAACCTCCCAGGTTGAACACAATCACGTTTCCACAGCCAAGTACGTCCAACCACGAGAGCATGGTCAACCTCCCAGTTTCGGTACCTAAACCGCCACCAATAGCCTTCATTGTCAACGGCGAAGCAGTCATAGCGAACAGCATAAGCCGCTTCGTTGTTGGTAGCCAAACACTGGTGCCAGGAGGAACCATCAGTATCGGCGACACAATCGTATTCTTCGATGTCAGCGCGTCCTATGTCATTATCAATGCAACCTCAACCATACCAATCGGTCGAGTCGTCAACACTGCAAGTGGAAGTCAGCCAGTAGATGCAGCGCCCCGTGTAGAGGTCGGGATCGCCTTCGAAAATATCAGCACTGTACTACCAAATGGCCATTCAAGTGTCATCTCAGCTTTCACGACCACCATCCCCACCTTCAGCGCCGTTGCCGGCACTGGAGTGCGTACCGTCGTTGTCGGCGGAACTACGTATACCATGCCTGATGGCCAGACTACCGTGTCAGGAGGCATGACAACGCTTATACCAGCCGGCAACGCAGAATTGCGCACTCTGCTCTTGGGCGGAACCACGCACACTCTTTCGAACGGCCAAGTCACCGTCATAGGAGGCATCACCACACTCGTACCAGCCACGCCCATAGCATCACCATACACGACAAACATGAACCTCCTCATCGGTGACAAAACTTTCCATCTTCCCGGCGGTGGATTAACTATCTTCGGCGGCTCAAAGACCGTAGTACCAGCCATCCTAACGCCCGGCGCCGTAAGCGTAACAGTCACATTCGGTGGTCACACTTCGACTCTATCAGAAGGGCGAGTAGTTGTGCTTGGGGCAACTACGATGGTGGTGCCTGTGCCTACAGCGTCCAGTGAGATAAGTAGGACAGGAACGACTCCAGCTGTTGTGTTGTATGAGAAGCAGAGTTTGAGTTTTGAGAAGAGGCCAACGATGAGAGGGCCAGAGCAGACTGGCGGCACTGGTGGTAGTGCGCAGGCGACCGGGAATGTAGGTGATTGTGCAAGGATGAGTTTGGGCTTAAGACTGGTGTTTGTTGTTATTGTGTTGCAGGATTACTTGCTATGTGTCTGAGCGCTTGAACGATTTGGGTGTGCTGCAACGTCGACGTCTTGATCCTGGTCCTGACGGAATGGTGTATGAACTGAGGGTAATTGTTGGGAGGGTATTCTTTCATGGTGATCGCGACTTCGAAGCAGATACGCTGTGAGTCAGGCTCATTTCTGATGCTGTCTAAATCCAGAAGCCACTCAACTGAGCAGCTCAAGCACTCGCTCTTCCCTTCACCAGTCAAGCCTACCCAACGTTCAAAGTCTTCCGTCTGAGCTCTTACATGTAGTACTTACAATCCGGCGCATGCGCTGAATTTCCCTCTCTCCTAATCCTATTATACTCGCTCAAACAAATCCAACAAAACTCATACCGACACCTCGAACACGTCATATGATCGCATCCGTCATTCTTCTCAATACTATAGACACAAATCGGTCCGGGGCACTTCTTCGACAGCTTGCCAATTGCCGCGAGACTTGCTTCTTCCTGTGCTTGCAGGTCGTGTTCTTTTTGGCCTGAAGCTCGATATTCGTATTCTTCGCACGTCTCGCCTTCGTGCCAGGTGCTCTCGTGCTTGATACATACTTTGTGGCCGCAGGAGTGGCAGGTGAAGATGTTGCCTTCTTCGCCGCTGAGATGTTCTTGGCCGGCATCGCATGCACGGCACCATCGGAAGTTTGCTTTAGTACGTTAGTGATCTAGGACGTGAGTGCGCAGATTGTTTGGCGTGAGAGCTTACGGTCTTCGCTGATAGCAGCTCGAGCAAGAAATGTGTCGTACTTCTGGAACATGTCTGTACTCGCAATTTGCTGGATCTCGTAGTACGTCAATCTGACTTTGCACTTTGTCTCAGGACATTTGACTCCCGCCCAATTGCTTCCCTCCAGCTGAGCCGCTATCCACCCTGTATAGCACTCGGCGCAGGTTTTTGGCGGGTGCTCACAGTCTGCAAGAGAAGGCAAGCCATTAACGGCATGACAGGTCTCGCAGACGGCGCAGATTCCGGAATTAATCGGTGTCCGTGGATTGACATTTTCTCCGTTTTGTTGTCTTCGGGCGAGATCAGCAGCTGCACATGTAGTCTTTCCATTGGTGTATGACTCCCAACCATCTTCATCGTCGATGGTATCCATGGACTCCGTCACGATCGTCGATGTCCTGGGAACATGACTGCGCCCATTGAAGAGCATTGTGTCAGAGTTTCCTGAGTAGGAATCCAGGCCTGAACCCACACTGATGAGATCTTCTCGGCTGCCACCTTGGAGTGAGCCGTCCGGTCTCGACCTGTGCAGCATTGCATATGCAGGTCCAGGTATTGACGGTTGACGTGACGCACTCATCAACCGTTCCCAGAGAAGAGAGGTAGTTCTGCGTTCCTCCTCGTCTTGCTCCTGCTGCAATCGCTGAGCAAATCGTCGGTCTAGCTCTATCTGAAGTAGGGAAGCATCTGGGCTGTCGAAAAATCGCGATTCGTTGGTCATTGGCCATGTCGACTGCTGTCGTCCCTCGGCTTCTGCAACACCAAGCGAGAGATCCGGATACGACACATCTTGCGAGCTTCGTGGGGTCAGCTCATACTCTGAGCTACTGCTAGATACGCTAGGGCTTCGTGTCCAACGGCGTCGAATGCGTACGCCTGGACTAAGCCGCCGCCGTGGAAGGGATAGCCGGCGTTTCCGTGCTGGATGATTGGGTCGGTATGGGTTGGTTGCTGGTGTCGTTCCATGGTCCGCATCCTCACTCTCACCGTCTGAATCGATCACAGTCGGGAGCTTGATTGTTTCCCTGCTTTGTGCATGTATCTGTGACTGGCGATCCGGCTGGGTCCGCGTGCGAAGTACGGTGGGCTTGTCTTGCATGGTTGATGATGTTGAGAGCGACGTTTTTGCACGATCCCAGGCGAATTGCGTGGCTTGATATGGAATTGCTGGACTGGATGATGCCCGCTGGTGTGAGAGAGGCACGGTACGGGGTGCAAACAGACTAAGCTGTACGGTTTTCTTGGGTGGTAATCTTAATCTCTCGCATCTGTCAAGAAGTCCATGCGGATCCTCTTGGGAGCGACGGGGGGATGACACGCTTGTCTTGTGACTAAGGCTTGACGGGGCTGTTTGCAAAGTAGTAGGTGAATTGATTCTCGTTGACTTGATCTCAGCCAATCTCGGAAGAGGCACGATCTCGTCGCTCTCGTTAGTCTTATTCAACTTGAGAGTTGATACAGCTTTCTTTAAACGTCGCGAGTTGTTGTTGGTCATTGGAGATATCGTAGCGGAAGTGTGACGCGTGAGCACGTGAGGGTAGGTGACGTCGCTTGTGGCGGAGGTGGAAGGTGCGGCCGCCAACGGGTACTTGCAGTTAGGCTGATATGACCGTGGGACGTCGAAAGACTTCGCCCGTTTGGCTCTCGACGTGTTCAGCTTCCGCGATAACCGTTCACGAAGTCGTGGTTTTGGAGGCACCTGCGGTCAATCTGGCAGGTGCGATGGGAAGGAACTGCATGTCCGGTCAACCTTGGCCTTCAAGATCAATAGGGCAGCAGATATCAGAAGGAGGAACTAGAGAGCAAAGAAGAATATTAACCTTGCCAAGTTGAGCCCTGTTCAATGGTTGAGGTGACCTTTTATACTGCACCAGGCTGAGACTGGGAGATGTGGAAGCGAGGTGTCTCAACCATTAGTGGAACAACTAGAGTGGTGGAAAGCATGAGAGTGAGCAGGATCGATGCGGCAAAGATAGAAAATTGAATGTATGCATAACGGCCATGGAAGCGTCCGGTGAACCAGAAGCAATGGGCTGCGCCAGCACCTGCTCAAGGTCACAGCAGGCTGAAGACTGCGTTGCCAAGACTAGGATTCTCACGGCTGATTGGAAAATGCGCGGGCGATCGCTGTGGTGATGAAGAGATGCAGCTGCTTTTATGTGGTAGCCAATGATCTCAATCTAGCCCGCAGCTGAACCTTTCCTTCTCCCAACCGAATCCCTCCAGCCGCCGCTTTGTTCCAGCCTTGTCAAGTCAACGTATACCCGGACTCCAGCTGTCATAAGTCGATTCTGGATCGAATGAGAAGATAACTCGACTGGTAGTCTGCTGCTAATGCAAGCGCTGATGCCCGCAAGGTATCAGATGCGTCATAACCCAATTTATGTAGACTCCTCGCCTTGTCCGAAGTAAAACTCCTGTGGGCTTGCGCCACCGCTGATATAGCATTGTGCCAGTCCCTTTGGAAAGCCATTGTGCAAACGCTCCAACTGGTACATGCTCCGAGTTGAGCGAGAAATCAAATTGCGACATCAAATGCGCACCCTATAATTGTTGGGGCGTCGTTCCGACTGCGTGTGGTGGTGGTGCAGGCGCCACATCCCGCCTCTCACTCAAGTCTCCTGTGGCTGCTCCTGGAAGCTGTTGGCCAGGCGCAGGCAAATTCGCTGGTGGTGGCGGTGTTGGTTGAGGCGAGATACCTGTAGGTCGGTGGTACCCTGTGTCTGTGAAGTGACCAGACCGCATCTCGTAACCCTCATCATCTTCCGAGGAGGAGTAGTCGTATGTGTCCATCCTCCGTTGTCCGGCAAATGGATTTGTCGATGGCATCTGATTCTGGTAGTTTGTGGCTTTAGCGGTAATGGTAGAGCCCATCGTATCAGAACGGTAGTTGCTGGATGCAATAGTGTCGCTCCGGTCAACTGCATACGGATTCTGACGCCGGCGTTGCGAGTCATGGATCTGCTGGCGGAATACGTTGCCACCATGATCGCTGTCCCCTACTACGGCTGTATTCGACGAAAATCCAGATGCCTCACCACGCTCAACGTCGATCGTGGCACCCATCGGGCGAAGTGGTTGTACATCTTCGTCTACCATGATCGTCGGGTTGGTGTTTGGCGGAGGAGCGGGTCCGCGACCCCATGCACGAATGGGGTAAGCACGTCCCTTTCTCCACGTCTCCGTCACCGGAGGGAAATATTGTCGGTATGCAGCCCACGCAACTAGTATGCCTAGCATGGCTCCTGAAATAACATCGAACGGGTGGTGGCGAGCATCCATGATACGAGTGCCAGTAATGAGCGCAGCACCAAGAGTCGGAACCATGACGAGGAAGGTTCGCCAGACTTCGCCCTTGGCGTCTAGCACATGTAGTTTTGCAGCCAGGTAGAGCGAGAGGTAGAACAAGCCAGCGAAGGATACTAATTGCCGTCAGTGTTTCTGCTTAGATTCGACCATTGATCTCATGTCCTACCGCTGCTATGTCCTGAAGGGAAGCTCTTGAACCCATCTTGCAGAATGTAATTGTCTGTCTGTTGGCAGATATCGATCGTTTGCATAGCGTACATGGTCTTGTTGACCTTGGAATCGTCGATCCAGCATCTTTGTCCTGTCAGAGCGCGCGACAAATTGCTGGCAGAATAGCTTACCGGTCGATAAGGTCTGGTCGTGGCTTTCCGATCGCATTCTTGAGAGCCCCAGTGATCGTGAAGGCTGCGCCAACGCTCAAGCCCAGCCCAAGTATACCACAATTCAGCTCCCACAGTCGGTCCTTGAACCTATATCTGCCGCTCAATCGCTTCATACCAGTGCGGTCCCCCGACGTGGAGGTTTGGTGTGAGAAGAGGCCATCGATGACCAGGGTGTAGAACGCGATTATGACGGCTGGCGCGAATATAACATAGACACACAGCCAGACAACAGGCACGCGCTCTTTGTGCGCGAATGGGTAATGCAGGGTATAGTTCTCGAGCGCGAAATGTTGGTGGAATGGCGGTATCTTATCGACAATGGTAAAGAGTCCAATCAGGACACTGGAGGCTTGTCAGAGAGCACTTCTTGGGCAGGAGGTCGTGTGCCTTGGTTGCGCAACGGTCTTCTTACACTATTATGAGGTAATCGATAATATATCTATTCTGGTCAGCTCTGGCTCATTGCCATGGAGGTCTAGCTCTGCATACGAGAAGATGACCTTCTTGGGAAGTCGCTTCTTCGAGAAGGGAAGGCGCTCTGGGAGCTGGTTCGACGTCCACTTGTCCATCTTGCTCTACCACATTCAACCACTCCGAATGCTTCCGAGGGGTCCTTCAGCGCAATTGCGACGCTTCTGCGATATGTACAGCAGGTGGTGAGGGGACAGCAGCGGTGCTAAACGCGGGTGTGGAGCTGATCGGGGTCCGCAATTATCAAACAGGCGACTACGACTCTCCTGGAGCGACGCGCACGAGTAGAAAGGAGAGCAAATGCAGAGACAGGGCGACGCAGCGTATAAGGAGCGAACTGTCAGCAGGCGGTGGGTTCAGCAGCGCCCAGAGACAGGCAGTGAGGGTGTCTCCAAGGTCAGGGCTGCAGCTGCAGCGAGCTCAGCGTGGCTGAGGCGCTGACATTAGTGTGGTGGCCGATGCAGTCGCTTGGCCCGTCCTCCGCCTCTTGGTGCTGCGCGCAGAGAGCTGGAAGCTAGAATTGGCTGGTGCACGCGCATCGTCAGCAAAAACTCTCCTTCTGCGGACCCCTGTGCCGCTGGTGTGTGCGTATGGCGAACGCAGCGCCTCATCGAACTTTTCTGCGTCGTTGCTACCGAACCGAGCAATATCGCGCCCGTCCAGCGACCCTGTGTGGCGCGAGCGATCTTCGCGCAGGCTAGCGCAGCACCAGGGCGATCAGCTTATTTTGTCAACACCACAGGGTCTCCGCCTCGTCTATCTATTTATGCGTTGTACATCACCGCCATTGGTCAGCGACTCACGACACAGCACCTCACATCTGGCTCACCATGGGCTGGCTTTCCGACCTCACGGGCAAGGCTCCTCCGCCGAAAGCCGCGCCGGTGTCCATCTCTCTACCTAACATTCCGGGCCTATCTCGCTCCAAAATACAGCTCCCTGACCTGCATCATCCCTACGTTCAGATAGGCGCGGCATCCCTGGGAACTTTGCTATTGTTGGGCACAGTGTCGACTGTCCTCAGATCCGCACCTCCCAGGATCGTTCCATCGCCTGCTAAGTCAAAGTTGCCGCAATTGACTGAGGAAGAGGTGCAGCAGCTTCCGTATCCTCCGGATGCGCTTCCAGGGGCTCGAGATGTGCAGTCTCCTTATGGCACCGTCAGAGTGTACGAATGGGGTCCTGAGGATGGAGACAAGATTTTACTCATTCATGGCATCTCGACGCCCGGTATTGCCATGGCGGACCTTGCACACAAACTCGTTCGAAGAGGATGTCGTGTCATGATGTTTGGTCGGTCCACCCATTTCCATATCCTCAATTCGCAAAGTCCACCACATTTCGATCTATCCAGACATTCGAGCTTTTGGAGACATTTTGGAGCTCTTTGAGCAACTTTCATTTCCTTCCTCTCAATTTGGCAGTGTGCGTGTTGTCGCTTCTTGTTTCAGATCTGGTGTTTCGTTCTAGTCTCATCACGTGCACGAAAGCAAGTGTCTGCACGTTTTGGTAGATATGGGATATCTCATGTTAGAGCTGGAATTTATATTCTGTACAGCTACAATTCCGCTAACATCGTCAGATCTTTTTGGTCGCGGCTACTCCGATGGCCCATCGCCTCTCCACCAGCACTACGACTCCCGCCTCTACTTCTCCCAAATCCTACTTTGTCTCCAATCCTCGCCCATTTCTTGGTCAGGTCATCGTTCCTTCACCATTATTGGGTACTCGCTGGGAGGTGCCATCGCCGCAGATTTCACTTCTTACTTTCCCTACCAAGTATGCGGTCTTGTTCTTGTTGCCCCAGGCGGGCTCATCCGAACGAAGAACATCACCTTCAAGAGCAAACTCCTCTACCAAAGTAGCTGGCTACCAGAGTGGATGGTGCATCGCATGGTCGCCAACAGATTGTGGACTGGACAGTTGAATGTGAACACTGCTGAACCGGAGCCTGAGGCTATCGAAAATGCGGAGACTACGACAAGCAAAGACGCAGATACGAGATCTGTTAGGTCAGGAAAGTCCTCAAGATCCAGCCGCTCTCACAGCTCGAAGCACAAGTCCAAGAGGCGCGAGAGCTCCCCTGGTCGGGCTCCTGTCATTCCCGAGCTCGGCGAAATCGACGAAGAGGACCACGAAGGCGGTGCGGCAGTGTTCTTGACGTCGAACAAGAAGCTTCTCAGACACAAGCCGCAGAGCACTGTCTCAAATGTCGTAGACTGGCAGGTCCTGCATCACAAAGGCTTTGTTCCCGCCTTTGTCTCCTCGATTCGATATGCACCCGTGCACGAACAACATGAGCGCTGGGCCGTTATCAAGGAGAACATTGAAGCCGGCAAAGGTCCATTGAAGGAAGTCTGGCTCGTCCTCGGAGAAACAGATCCTATCATCATCAAAGAGGAGCTCATCGAAGACGCCACGGCCGTGCTAGGTGAGGACAATCTGCAAGTCAGGGTCGTGGAAGGCGCAGGTCACGAAGTCGCCGTGGAACGGGCGGATGAGGTCGTGCAAGTTGTGGGAAGCGTGTTGGGATGGCATAAGAAGCCCCACAAGGACAAGTCGAAGAAGAGGTCGTTCTTCTAGGAGCGCCGTGTTAGGTTTGGGACTGCATTGCTGAGCGAGGGAGGCATCTCATGAGGTTACGCATTCATGTGGAATGATATGTTGATACGTACACGATTCAATCTTTGGAAAAGAAAAAGAAGAAAACACACATCTAGCAATTACATAGAAAAATGAAGAATCTCACGATCAGACATTTTCACTCATTGCAAGGACTAAGTTACATACTTACTTGCGACCTTCTTCACAGCCACAGTAAGATCATTTCCAGCACAACAGCCTCGCAAGCATAACTTCTTCAAACTTGGCCATGTACGGTTTCATCTTCCGATGCTCGCAAGAGGCCGCTCACGCAGCACCCCGCTGCACATTTACCGCCCCCAAAAAAAAAGGAGGAGCTGAATTCCTGCAGGTGCATGCCAAGCCAGCACTACTCTCAGCCTCGCAGCTCGTATCCCCCGTCCAGACCACACCAACGACTTCAGCACCTCAATCAAGCCTATCGCGTGCCGGGGCGCCCGCATATGTGTTAGTGTAGGATCTGGACCGCGGACAGTCTGCAAAGTGCCGTATCGTGAAGTGTAGTCTGTGAGACGTGCTCAGGCCGTGTGCGCTCGACTTGTAGTATCGAGTTTGATACGGACTTGCGCGCCCAAAACGAAGAGGAAGTTTGCTAGGCAAGTGATGCCGCGAACGAAGTGGGCCTCGGTTCTGATCTGCAAGGGCGGTGGGGTTGGGAAAAAGAGATCATGATTAGGTAGATGAGGCTGTCGGCTTTGGCATCAGCATTGCGGCGTGATGTGCAAGACGGCATGTTTGCTAAAGCCGATCCTTGTGAGGTTCAGAATCAAGTGACGGATGAGGGTGCTGGTGGACTCGATGGCATGGTAAGAATATCTGTAGATTTTGTGCAACTCGGTAGATCCTATCCAGATCTCATCATGCAGTTACTCTCCTAAAAGCCCATGAAGGCATCAAATGCTTTCCGGATTTGAAACGCCATTGGTATACAAACACACGCAAAACAAGTTCGACAATCATCATGTCATAACATCCCGTCTTCCATCGTCTCCGCAATTCAACTCGTACCGCCATTAGCGATTACCCAGCCCCTCGCATCCCCGGCACCTCCAATCTCACAGACTTAAACACGCGTCTGCCTAAACGGCTCATACGCCGTTCCGGTTTGTCCATGTCCCGCACCATCAACGTAGCCGGTGTGCTGGCCGCCCTGTGGGAAGGCAGGGCTCGCAACACGCTCATACGTATACGGCGTCTTCTCAACCGAGACCTTCTTGTGCGCGCTCTTGCCGGAGCAGCAGCACACGCTGAAGAGCCAGAAGAGGCCTGAAGCGAGACCAAATGCGACTGCGAGCCAGACGACGGAGAGCATCTGCTTGCCCATGCTGGCTTTGATGTTGTACGGCTTGAGCACGGACTCGAAGACGCCGGTCAGGACGGCGTAGATGGCAGTTGCGGTTGCGGCGGCGGCGAGGATGAAGATTGTTTGGGCCTGGCGTCATATGAGCTACGAGTCGTGCGCGTGTGGGTGTAGTGTGGGAAGACTTACAGTCGACACAATGGTCGTAACAAGGCTACCCCATCTACTGAAAATGGCAAAGAAGCCAATGATAAACTCCGCCGCGCTCAAGATCAACGCAATGCCAAAACTCCAAATCATCCAGCCAGACACCTTCTTGTACGTGTTCAAGCCCTTTTGCAAGTCCTCGCCAAGCACCTTCTGCGCGCTGGTGTCCTTGAGCTCCCAGACGCTGAAGGGATCGAACCAGAAGTTGGACTTGCTGGAAGAGCAGTAGGTGATGGTCTCCTTGCCCGTCTTCTCATCCTTGTCGCCCTCGCAGTAGCTCCAGAGACCGACTTGGTAGAAGTCCTTGAGTTCCTTGGACGAGGCTGCGCCTTGAAGAGCCTGAAGGAGGTTGTTGTCGATGTTGACGTTGTCGGGGAGGTGGTCGAGGACGTTGTCTGGGTCGGCGGTGAAAGCACTTGTGTCGGCCTAGTGGTACTGTTAGACTAATGCTTACTATTTGGTCATGCTGGCAACAGTGCATACCTTGAAGAAGTACAGGTCGCGTCCCAAGGCTGTGCTGGGCGCCTTGTTGCCCTTGCTCGACATCTGTCCGATCATGACAATGACGATGCAAATGAGCGACGCGAGCGTCAACAGCATAGGCGTGAGAATACACGCGAAACGCCCTGCCTTGCCCATCTTTGCGGTTGTGTTGTGTTTGCGTTAAGAGTCGTAAATTCGGGTGTTGATGTTTCGAAACGTGCAGCTGGGAAGCTCACTCAATCCTCAAATAGTGGCGGTCGTAGTTAGGCGTGCAAAAGCGATCGTGAAGTCCGTATACCAATTCTCCCTAGCAATTCAAATGCCAGAGACCACAAGTGACGAGTGACCCAGAGAAAACCCAAATGGCTGACCAACGAATAAGTAGCCCACTCACACTGGGATCAGCCAGCCTTTTGTACAAACCGCACTTCAGCCCCCAGCTGAATGATCAGGGACCCACATCCAGCGCACGCTATCCCGCCTGGCATGCACGGGCCTTGCTTGACTGGTGCTTCGCCCTCCTTTGGGCTTGTGTGCTGCGGCTGTGATCAAGCCTCACAGGGCTTGTCGACAGAAGCGGGCTAAGGCGCTGATGCTGCTTTGCTAATTGCGGTAGGCCGAAGAAGAGGCAAGCGATGGGTGATGGCGGTGCTGAGTGATGAGAATGGCAGTGATTTTGTGATTTTGTTCAGCTTCAGCATGTCGATGCGGCATTGTTCACATTCACACCGTCAACTCGAGATGTCACAATCTGAACTTGACATGCGAGTTGTGACTGCGCATTCTCGTTGCATCATTCACAACCCAGCGCACTCGCTCTGCGATCACTATTCACACCCAAAAACCAACATTCTATATCCTCGCATTCGCAGCACATTCCTTCAAATAGCCCGTAGTCATGAAACTCGACATGATGACGATCCCTCAGGCATCAGCTCGGCCAAACCAATTCCGCACTCCAACTTTGATGATGATCAGGCAAACCACGCTCATCTCTCAACACGCCCGTCAGTAGTACTTGGTGCGCTCATGCAGCGCTCACGCGCTTACATCGTCTTCTCCGACCTCAAACTCCCGCAACAAAATACTCGTCATAGAGTGTCTCGACTCAGCAACCTCATCGCTGTAATCACACACATCCTCGCTTCTCTTTGCTCCCCAGTCCTCTTCGCTTGTGCGCACCGCTGTCCCAGCACCAGCCCCCAGATTGCGCAGTCAGCACAGCATCTATCTTTAGCACCTACTTTCCGCTTGCATCAACCACATATAGTAAGAGGGCAAAAGTCTACGGCCCGCTACTGCAAATGCCAAGGCCTGCTTCGGAAGAGCTCCAGGGCTGAACTTTCGGGCCTGTGCAGAGCCTCATGGGTGTGGTGTTGGATGAGAATCCGGAAGTGGGTCGTGAAGTGGTTGATGTTCTTCAACGCGCAAGTGTCCGCTGTCAGACTTGTTGCGCAAGGCGAATTTTGCTTGTAGATCAGGCCGACGTTGTGTCGCAGATGTTTCGCACGCAACGCGCGTCCCGGTCCATCACCAAAGGTTCCCGCTCCGTCAACATCATGAACATGGGCAAGTTGAACATCACAAGAAGACATAGAGTGGAAAGAATATGCAGTCAAACAACAGTGCCATTTTTCAGGTCTCATCTGATTCTCTATCTGCTTCGAAGCCGTCCCCGCGGCGCGCCCTGCGTGTGCGATGACGCGCGTCACCCCTCATCCGCCTTTGCGGATCCCCACTGTGTATAACACATCTTACTGCTGAGCATGCAGCGTCGTCGCGTCTTCTTACAGCATGTGACGGCCATCGCATCGTAGGTAGAGTGACCGAATGCTCGTGACAAATGGAAAAGAACAAATGAAATAGATATCGCGATCGTGAGCCCAAAATGCAAGTGGTATAACCCGTGTCGGAACCTCTGCGCACTCTGAAATAGAAGTGAAATATGCAAAAAATCGTCAAAGAAATGTCCGGTCTTTGGGTGCCCAGAAATGCTGCGTGAATGATAGGAAAAACCCTCCAGTGAGGGGTGGTGCAGACATTAGAGGTTAACACTAATGTTCTTGATGAGCGCCAAACGCCGTTGCAAATGTAGGGAGGTATCCCAAGGTATGGTTACAGGTGCGAAGGTCGCGGGATTGGTGGTGGTAGGGCGCGATGCCATCATAGCCCACTGCCTGAGGTCCAGTGCTGTGCACCTGTGGAGAGCTCGGCGTAGTATAGGCGATCATGTGGTGTTTCGTTACCGGTTGTCGGAGGTGGGAAGACTTTGAGCGTCATTCCTCACCGTTGTTGGTTTCGGGGGTCTTGATGATTCGGTCGGCCGCGACCACCTTCGCCTCGTGTTTGGATCCATTGCGAGTTGCCACTAAGACGGCCCTCGAGAGCCTTGTCGGCATCGGCATCAGGGCGACGCTGGGTGGTGTAGCCTTGGACAATGTCGTCGGCACGCAGCTTGCTTACTTCCTGTGCAATGGAAGAGATGACGTAGCCACGAAGTTCCTTTGCTTCGCGGAGGTCCTCGCCTTGAAGTCTGAATTTATCCTGCTTCGACATGTTGTTGCGTCGAAGGTTGCGGATCTCGTCCATGATGTGGAGAAGGACAGCTTCGGGGGCGCGATTGCGCTCGGCCGCATGTTTGGCGGGGTCACGAACGTAGCGTCGAGTGACATCCATGGCGCCATCAGCTGAGAAGGCGATGCAGTACGAGAGCTTCTTGCCCCAGCCTGGTGTCTGTTAGATGGTGTTCGATACAAGCGCGGTGTTGCGGAACGTACCTTCAGTGTAAAGCTTGGGCTTGTCCCAAGCCTCTTCACAGACGTCTACGTGAATCCATCGCTTGCGATGCATCGAGTAGACCTCGGTCCAGACGTGATCTTCAGCGTTCCATACCCAGCGTACTCTTGATCCTACGGCACGGCACAGCATACTGAAGCAGTTGGCCCACTCTCCACATCGACCCTTACGAGTCTGGAGCAGGACAAAAGCGTCGTTGTAGCGGGGGAAGCGCTCAAAGTTCTTGCAGCCCTCGTGTGAGCACTGGTAGGCCTCGACTTGGGTGGCACCGCGCGCCTGTTCGTCAGGTAGCGGGGCGGTGATGCCAACGGCCACTGTCGGCGAGTAGCACCTGCTGCAAGGTGGATTGTTGACCCATTGGAAGAATGAACGCTTGAACCATCGCAGCAGTGCGCGGACGACGCAGTCTTGATAGCCCCACGCCGCCTTCTTGCCTGCACCGAGGCTCTCTGCTTCGGCCTGCAGAATCTGGCTCTCCTCCTCGGCCTCGTTGTAGATCTGCTCGAGAGGCACAACTCGTAGAGCCTCGTCCAGAAGTCCAGGGTTCTCCCAGCGGGTAGGCAGGGCGGAGAGCGAGTGAAGCATGTTCCTGAAACGCATGCTGCGTGCATCGCGTGGCGCCTCAGGCATCAGGGGAATGTTGCGGATGGACGAGTACGTAGGCGGGGCATTCGCTGTCGGCGGCTGCGGTGTGCCGAAGTCGCGCGGTGCGGGTGATGACGAGCGGGACTGCGACCGTGATGTGATTTCATTGAGTCGCTTCGTGCTGAGGACGGTGCGAAAGCGCTCGGTTAGTTCGGCGGCCAGCTTGTCGGTGTCGACGCTGGCGTGCGGCGCTCGCGGGGCGCCATTGTTGTACTCCATGGTGGAGAGATGCGAGCGGCAGTCGCGATTTGGGAGTGTCGTGGTCGGGAAATGGTGTGGGAGGGTGCGAGATGCGGGCGTTGGTGGTATTAACTGGCTGCGGCTGGGGATGGGCTGCACAGCCGCCGATGATGCGCGAGGCGGAGCAGCAGACCTGGCAGGCGATATTCTGGGAGCAACGTCGACGACGGGCGGCAACGGGCTGGCGAGTCGAGTGCGTCTGGCGAGCGAGCGCAACGAGCCCACGATGAGCGTCTGGAGAGTATTCGGGTGTGCAGAGTAGAGGCGGTCGACGGGGTAATAGGTGGTGAGGGTACGAAGGCGATTCGACAGGGCGCGCTAGCCGCGTTCGGCCGGCCACGCGTTCCTGCCCTCCAAGTCTGGTGCAGTTGACTGAAGACTGACGCGGCCAGTGTCGACCAGTCCTACCCGTCCACACATGCGCGTCGTGCGCCAGGAACGATAACTAGAAGATGACTATTACACCACCCGGGCTGCGCACCACTGCAACGTCGTTCTCACGGCTCGGTGCGCTCTCTTGCTTGCTAAGAGAGTCGGCGTCGCTGCTTCCTCGTGAGCGTGCTACTCCTGCTCGTGCCGGCAGATCGTCGCTTCCACGCAGGGGCCTGGCTCGCCTACCGGAACTCAACTAAGGAATTGCGCAAGCTGTCTGGTGCACGCAACCGTCTTGACAGCAACGACTTTGCTCTGCTTGGCATGCGCGTCTCCAGATGAAAACACGTCTTTGTGGAAGCTTCGGTCTTGACTACGGACCGTTTCATTTCCCCTGTCCTCTCGAGTTCTGGTTCGCCTTGCGGGACACTTTCAATGGTGGGGCGGTAGATCGTTGAGCCACGCGTTCTCCCAGTGCAATAGCTCAGGGTCATCCCGATCTCAACCACATCTGCAAAAATTCCTCCAGGGCCTGACTATGTTCAAGTACGCGCCCTGTCCTGCTGTGTCCACCCGCTTCACCACGCAAGCACTGTGGTGGTCTCCAAGGTTGCAATCTTCGCAATCCTCGCCCGGGTTTTGTCAGCGAGCAATTCGTAACACTGTCTATCCTGTGGCGGGCACTTGGCAGATCTCGAAAGTCATTCCCGCTTACTCTCAGTGCGACGACAACGGCTGCCGCGTCATTGGTTGACCGCCATTGCGTGACGAGTCGCTCTTTTGTTCTGCGTCCATCACCAGCAGTGCATTGCCTGATGCAGCCCTTAGACCAGGCTCACCGACGCCTTTCTTGCGTGTCTTGTAATTCAGTCCAGGCCCATCGCCAAGCCATGTCTCAGCAAAGCTTGCGACCATACCGTGGGACCACCGGCGACGCGGTCGGTTCGGATAATGACGCTGACGAGTCCCTGTTCCAGACCCCACGTTGCATGTCTCTTGAACCACCCCACGAATTCACCGAGTGTCGTAAAGCACATCGCACTTGCAGCTTCAAGGCTGCTAGGTAGTGCTTTGGGCAGAGCTCAAAGCACGTGACAAGCTTGACGTGTTCGCAACGTTGCGCAAAGTATCGCCTATGATGGCCTGTGTCTTGCAACGCTTCGACGACTCTCACGCATGTCATGGTGTTGAAAAAGGGCCGAAGAATCCACACACCAGGCTGGGTCCTCGTCAGCGCTGCAAGCATGAAGGCTCCACCAGGCGTCAACCTTGTCCCTCAGTCATTCTATGGCGATCTTATCGATAAGCCGAAGGATACGAGACCAGGAGTGTTGCTTTCCGATTCAATTCTGAGAACGAGGCACGGAGGATTCTTGGTGCTTGCGATAAGGGCGCTCGACCCTTTCCCCCAGTTTGCTCAAGGACTGTGTAATTCGAACACGAATACACTTTAGATGAACTTTTGTACACGCCATTATTGATTTACCGAGCTGCAAACATCTTGGGTCATTCAAAACGGGATGCTGTCGCTTCCTGTGCACGCTCTGCATTGTGCAGCTGCCATGCACCCTCCATAGCTATTATCGGAAGGTTACACAAACGCGGAGCAGCTTGGACCTCACAATGCTACCAGCCTTGACATGATCAAGAACATCCACGCCCAATGGAACCCGACTTTTGTGCCTGCCGTCGACCTGATCTAACAGTGTTTGACGATATCCGGACCTGCTTAGCTTGGGGAACGACTGCTCATGTTGGAAGGCTACAATACGGCCTGGCCTGCACGGAGGAAGAAGGGTGCGCCTCACAGGTTCCTCACTGCACGACACACACTATACGAGAACCACCGCCACAACTTAGTCTTCCAGCACGAGACCCGCACGAGCTGGGCAACCACCAAGAGTTGTATAGTCATTCAAAACTTAACCTTGACGAAGCTCGGCTCTCCATTCGCCTAATCATTCCATTCGCCGGCTAATATGAGGAACATGTACAGTGTGAGATTTACCATACCACTCTAGAAAAAGGTGTCCATTTTGAGGCCTTGTCTTATACCTGAAGTGACGAGCATGGCGACTGCAACCCGTCACAAAGGATTCACTGTTCGCAGATGGTCTTTCACATTACCAAAAACTGCAAGAAAGCTCTGAGACGAGTGCAACACCCCAAGCTCAATGGACTTCAAATGTATCAACCAAAGGGACAACAGCGAGAGGAGCCACCAGGTTGCTATCATGAAGCATATATACGCTCGAGCATATAGAGTGTTGATATACGCTGGGGAGTCGGTTGAAGGAAGCACTAACTTGCTCGAATACATTAGCGATACGCAGCAACCTCGGCATCGGTACGTAACACCGACACCAAGCCACGCACTTACCAAGATAGGTGTTAAGAAAGCTGTTTGCGACTTCTTGTCGCGGCCTTGGTTCCGTCGCGTATGGGTTATCCAGGAGGCCTTTCTTGCGCAGCGGGCAAAATTCATTGTGGGAGAGAAGGAAATCGATTGGTTCATGTTGTCCTTGGAGAGACTCGAAGAGCTCGGGTTGAAGTGCCATCTTGAAAAGGGCATGATCCCTGGAATCTTCGAATGGATGGCAAGACGACATTCTGGCGACATTGATCTGTTCTTCGCCCTCACGTCAACCCGGCATTGCTTAGCCGCAGACCCTAGAGACAAGATTTTCGCTCTCTTCGGGCTTTTGAGTAACCCGTCAGGAGTAAGCTTTGAAGTGGACTACAGCCTTGCAGTAGGTGATGTTTTCACCCTGGCCGCAATGCACTTGGTCACGTCTCGGAATTCGCTCGAGTTACTATCACATGCTGCGGATTGGCATGCTGACAGCTCCATACCTTCATGGGTGCCAGACTGGTCGGCCACAACTCCACCACAATTATTGAAGGACCAGTTCTACGACCGGGGTGTATGGAGCTCTCAAGGGCCAAAGGCAGCGTGGACGATAAGTGAGTGCGACGGTGAATCGATCTTGGAGCCATCACGCTTCCCCGAGACGGGCTCCATCATCTTGTCTCATCCCGCGAAACGACTCGCTGTCTTTGGGAGTGAGCTGCACAAGATATTTGGAGTCATCGATGGTGACTACCTTGCTCGTATCTGCGACAAACCGGTCTCTCATCATGCGAGCATTCGTGCCTGGGACCTAGCGTACTGGCCACGTGATTACCTAGACTGCCGGTATGTAAGCATCAAGCGCGAACTCTCGGCAACGGCTTGTGTAGCGGGGGTATCATTCTTCCGAAGAATTGCACAAGACCAAGCTCCTTCTACGATGATACTCGGCTTCGATAAGAGAGGCTATCCCAGGCTATTTCCAAAGCAATAGTTATGACCATGTGTCTATCTGGATTGTTCCGCTGGTGTTAAGCACACCAAAATCCATTTCGATATGTAAAGAGACGTATGGTACAAGTCCCGGTCGGCGGTCCCAACCTTGGTCAGAGCAGGCGCCATGACAAGGTCGACAATCATCCCTGGACTCGCTGGCTGACATCCCACAGCGATCTCCATGCTATCCTCGTTGAACTCACGGCCGACCATCTTTTCGTGTCTCGCGTGGTGGGCTGTGTACAAAGCCCTCGATTTGCACATATCTTCATCCAAGGCAACCGCTTCGCGAAAGATCTGCACCAAGTCGTCACCAGCTCGAGATCTATCCTTCCTTGACACGAATGGCGAGACCACTTCCATGAAATCCTCAGACAATGTTCTGACGCACTGTTCCACAATTTGCTTGTTTGATTGTTTCAAAATCAACTCGGCGGTCTTCGCTGTCCACAGTGCATATTCACGGACTTCGACCACATCTATATTTCCACGTTCGAGCTGTTGAACAATCTCGCTCGTTTTTGCTAGAGACAATGAGTAGATGTATGGGACATAACAAGTTGTACATACCTGGTTGCAACTGTGTATGCAGCCTCGTCAACTCAGATTGCGATGGACCCGTCCATACCATGCCCCGATCTCGCTCGATTGATAGCACAGCGCTTGAAAGCCAGTTCATTAGCAAGCTTTCGACAAGTTTCCGCCTCTTTCCGTCATCTTCTAAGTAAGATGCGAAATTTGGCGTCATCATCCTAAGATAGCGCGCCACATTTCGCCCGTTGAGTTGAATGTTTGGAACAACATGACAATAGTTACTAGCCCATGTCTGCACACGGTACATTATCGATACATAATGCGCCTTCAAGGAGTCATCATCTGTCTTCGAAGTCGCTTCTTTTCAAAATAGCGTCAAAGCGCCCACAGAGTGGTCCCACTTCTGCTTCATTTCGAATCGCAGCCCGGTTTGCTCTTGCAACTGCCTCTTGAGGTGCTCGATTTGTTTGAGAAACCGCGCTTCTTTACGCAAAGCGTCGCGCAGTTTCTCCTCGCATATACCTCTCGGGAGACCTTGCAGCTTAACATCCTGGAACGTGTCGTCAGTCCTTGTCTGCTCGTCGGCTTCCTCTACGTCCTCCATGTTCACATCGCTATCTTCGATCGTGCCATCACGATTCGAGTTGCTCTGATCGGTGTCCATCGAGTTGCCGCTGTGCGTGGACTCGAAAGATCTACGGAGATGTGCTGTTGGATTGCTCAGCTGTGGGTCATCTGCCTCTTGGTGGCGGCCGAAGCTCTGGCTCGGCAAGATATTGCGCACTCCGTTCGAATCCTGTTGGTCGCCAATTCTGGACTGCATCGGTGTGGCTAACGGCGAGTTCGATGGCAGATGTTGCCTAATGCTGAAGGATTGAGTTCGGTGTCCCTGCTCAGATTGCCCATGGCGTTGATCTTCAACAAAACGCTCAGTGTGTAGGATATTGTGATGCTGCATCCTGGAGTCACTGCCAAAAGCAGGGCTTTGGTCATGACTGCCAGTCAAAGACTGTCCGTGTCTATCGTCAACAGATCCTGAAGCACGAGGAGAACGATTCTGCACAATCGCTTTTGTCTGGGCTTGCTGCTTGTTCTGTCCGATCTGTGATCCTTGCTCTTCATCAGGTCTTGGTGCTGTGGGAGTTCGGACTGGATATCTGTGGTCATGGTTCCCGCGGTCTACCTGGACTCTAGTACGATGCTGTGCTTAAGGACTTTGCACATCGGCCATAGGTGGATGACGCTGAACCTCTCGATGAAGGCTTCGGGCCGCTGGAGAGCCAGCGAAGTCACCATGCTGTTGATCCGTCAGATCTGTCGGACCTGAGACCTGTTGGTCGCCATGTGCATCGTTGCGAACCGGTCCAGATCGACGTTTTTCGATTGGAGCTTGAGCTCGTCTATCGGTGTTCTGTGAGCAGTAGGCGTCAGCGATCGGCGTCGAATCAGAATTTCTGCGATGTCGGGAGTCTTTGTCTCGAAGTCTGTTGTGTCTTCCATGCGCTGCTTGCGTAGACCCTTCATTCCTTCGAGAATCCGAGCGAGGTTCACGGAGGCTCTCAGGAAACTCATATCCACCCACAGCGCGCTCCTCTTGATGAAGTACAGACTCGGTATCTGAGCGTAGAAACCAGCTTTTTGCTCCAGAAAATCCATGCTTCAGCTTCATGGTGGGGCACAAGATTGAGGAGCAGGCTGTGAGCTTCTGTAACGATGGACATGCGAGCTTTATGCACCATAAGCACGCCCAGATACGAGGCAGCAAGCCCCGTCCGCCTTTTAAGCCTACCAGAAGGAAAGCACCCTAGTCGTCTCGCTAGCGTTGTATGTCCTCTCCATACAACAATCGCTGCCAAATTCTTCATCGTCTGTGCGGGACGGATGCGACAATGGGTCGTCTGGTGTTATGAATGCCATAATGGCACACTAAGTATTATTGGTCAGTACATAAGCTAAATTGCAAGCAGAGACACCCCTGCCAATGGCAGTATTATGTTCACCGTCACAGTGATTGCGACACCAAGAAGTGTTCCGAAGAGCGCTAGTCGACTCTTCCACTTGTCCTTCTTCTTTGTCTCGTCAACTCTTTCGGAAACTACCCGACCAGTTCGTTTTTCGAGCCTCTTACGCTGCGCCAAACTCCGCCGTTGCCGATCAAGAATTCGCTCACGCTCCCGTTTGAGCTCTCGGAGGTCAGATTTGTCCCCATCTTCTGCTTCTTCGATCAAAACTTCGAGCTTTTGCAGTTCTCCTTCGCTTTCTCCAATCGCACACTCGATTTTCGGTACCATCCACTTTCCTGCTAAGGTGTCTTCAAGACGTTTTTCCTCATCCACCAGTTCGTACTGTATTTCAAGAGTGACATCTGGTTCTCGCATCAATCTGCATATAATTGCCTCTGCCTCCGTCCTAGTCCCTTCAAACTTGCGAACGGTTGACCCTCCACGCTCCATAGTCATCCAGAAGTCTTTTCGAAGTTCGCGCTCTCGTTGCAAATCTGTGGCCTCATCTCTTAGCTCAGACCACATTGTCGTCAGCAGAACTACGTTCTTGAAATTGCGCGCTCCACACAGACACTGGAACATCTCGAAGTATCTTCGCGCAGACCCAGTTATCCGAATGTCCGTTATTCTGTGCAGATATATGATGCCTTTGAGCGATATGTCTAATCGATACTGGGTGCAGAGAAACTTCACAATCTCGTTCAGCACTTCGGCATCCGATTTTGTGGTATCGTCAAATCCTGGAGTGTCGACGATGCCAACTTCGTGACATCCGACCCCAACCAGTACCACTTGGCACTCCTCGGTCTCTAAGAGGGAAGATTCAGCCTTGGGAAAACAAGGAAGGCTTTCGTCTCCCGTACCTGCTCTCAGCCGGGCCCCTTCCATGACTGCGCTCGCAGCCACCTTGTTGACGAAGTAACTTTTGCCAGACCCCGTCACGCCCATGACCAGGATCATCGAGCAATTCGTATATTGTTGGGTGACAAGCATATCTGGCATACTCAATCGTCGGATTTGCGCGACGTCTGAGGTGTGGTCGTTGTGTGGTCGTGTGGAAATCGAGGTGGTCGTGATTAGCCTGTCGTCGGCGCCCAACCTGAGAGTCAGCCTGGGATGCAAGTCTATATTGATAGCGTGGGTCTGGCCTGACAAAATAGCAAGCCGATCGATTGAGGCCTGATGCCTACTTATGCTGCAAAGGTAGGCTGTTGCTGGGTGATTGTTCGTTGATTGGCTACTCCAAGCCTCATTTACCCATCGATGTCAGCTCGTCCCATCATGTTCACGTTTGGGACACCCTCAACAAACACGGCTGCATATACGTACGTGAGGCTAGGTGACCGCAGGCGACTTGGCAATTGTCTGCCTTTGCTTATTCGGAGAGGGCGTAGCAAGGCTGAACTTCAGCCTTGTTGCGTTGCGCGATGACACGAGCGACCTCATGCCGCCTCTCTTCTCGAAAATGACAACACGACGACCTTTTTCCCCCGATCATAAGCTCCGATATTTCATTCTAATATGAGACTCAGGGACATATTCAACTCACGCTCGAATAAGAAGTCAAAATACAAGGAGAAAGACGTCGAGCCACCGCTTCCAGAAGAGTACTTGCCAAAGCCCAGATATGCTTCGAGTGTCAATCGGCGAAAGACTTCTGGAGACTACGAGCGACTTCCTTTTCGAAACGTTTTCGACCAACCACGTCTCAACGTTCGGTCATCGTCACCGAGAAAGTCTTCATACGAATGATGGCCTCAACGGCCAGATACGACAATTAACAACGACTACCTTTCATCCCCATCACCTGCGATTTTTGATTGGATCAACAGATGCTACCAAGCCAAGATCCATTATAGTTGGGATCGACTTCGGCACAACGTGAGTTTTGAGTGTTTGCTGAGGGTTGTCACTGACGCAAAATAGCTTCTCAGGCGTCGCTTGGGCTTACTCCAAGCAACCAGAAGACATCGAGATTGTCACAAACTGGGACTGTGTGGACACTCAGAACTCCGACAAGGGTAAAGCGCCTACAAGAATCGCTTACGAGAAAGCGAGTGCAGACACGACAAGTACAAATCCGTACCGCAGCGATGCTACGCGAATGACTTAGGGATATGGAGTGGATAATGAAAATATGGCAGAGTGGTTTAAACTCCTACTTCTTGAGGATGGCGACATGGATGAAGACACGAAATCTTCTGCGCAAATACAGCGCGCAAAGTCGCTCCTTTGCGAAGCTGGCAAAACTCCTGTCGAGGCAGTCGCCGACTACCTACGACTTCTCTGGCAACATGCGGTATTAAATATCGAGAGGAACTTGGGCGAAGCCACAGTAGACGGGCTTCCGTTTAAGATCGTCTGCACCGTGCCTGCAGTATGGAACAACGCTGCAGTTGGCAAAATGAGGAAAGCTTCAAAGTCCGCAGGGCTCATGGCACGGCGAGCCGCTGGTACTGCCACTTTGGACTTCGTATCAGAACCTGAAGCTGCTGCGCTGGCAACATTTGAAGATCTGAAGTACAGACCAAATCTTCAAGTCGGTGATATATACGTTGTTTGCGATGCTGGTGGAGGTACCGTCGACTTGATAAGCTATAAAGGCAAGCAAACTCGTCCTCTTCAACTCAAAGAATGCGTCGAAGGGTCCGGTCAGTTATGTGGTGCGGTATTCTTAGATCAAGACGTCGAAGCCATGATAGCACAACGCCTAGGCGATACTTGGGACGTGTCTCGATCCGTCAAGAACGAGGTGATGAACTCTCAGCGGGAGCATGGTATCAAAAGAACGTTTGAGGACCAAGATCGTATCTGGAGTATAAACCTGCCATGGCCGTGCGTCATGCGTGGTGCTCCTCCGTCCATCAACCTCGAAAGGTAAGCACATAAATGTCATCACCCTGCGTAGGACTGACCAGACGTTGTAGGGCACACGTGAAAGATCTGTTCGAGAATATCGTATCCAAAATCCGTCGACTTGTGGATGATCAGGTTGCCAGAGTAGAGGCCAGAGAAAGCAAGCCACCGAAGGTCAGTATCATGAGTCCAAAGCGCTATTATAGCTGAACTCTCGCAAGGAATCGTCTTAGTCGGCGGGTTTGGGAGTTGCAGGTACATACACAAGGTCCTCAGTCAGGAGAACCGTTCCGTGGAATCGAAGTCCTACAATCCTCAGGTTCGAAACCGTAAGGACGACTAGCCCGGTCACAATCGCAACTGGTCGTGATGCAGGTGGACCGCGATCTGCCGAGGCGCTGTACTGAGCGCACTCCAAAACTCCCAGCTGCGCCTTGCGGTAGTGCGATCTAGGATAGTACGCTGCAACTATGGAGTACAATTCACTACTCCATTCGACCCGGCGGTCCATGAAGAACGCGACAAGTACTTTAACGAACGGTATCAAAAAGACTATGCCGACAATCAGATGTCCTGGTATATCAAGCGGGTAGGCTCTTGACTCAGATGCGGAGACCTGCCTACCTTCTGACAACAAGCTAGGGCGACAACATGTCCGTCACAAGACCTGTGCGCAAGAAATGGTTTCAATCTCTATCTTGTGATTTCCCTCAACTAAGCTTCGACTTTGACTCCGACATATACGCCTGCCGTGCCCATGAGCCACCTACACGGCTCGACTTGACGGTCACGAAAAGCTGCATCCTGCAAAGCGACAGCCCCGTCGATATTTCGGCTATCGCAATGGTGAAGAATCAACTTGGCAAGTCGTATAAAGACTTGGAATATGAAATCGAGATGAAAGTTGTCAGCCTGGCACCTCAGTTCACAAGGTACATGTGAACTGCGTCTCTCACGTGACTCTTTGTCACTTGCTTACTCATCGTGGTTGTGTATATAATCGCTCTCTGTAGCTCTCTCAATACAACAACCTTCTACTTCCTTCATGTCTGCTCTGTCCTCTCACATCTGACAAAAGTGATTGGAACAGCAGTCGAGTTTGTGATAATATTCAACGGTAGAGAGATTGGACGATCACACCTTATTCCTGAATTTGAGGTATAGACACAGGATATACATTTACAATATAATCTGAAAGGAATGTCTATGGTACAGCGCTATGCAATCAGGCCATCATAACCAAAGGAAAGTTTTCTTCATGTGATGATGCCATCTATGCCTCCTTGGGAAGTTGAACAAGTGTGATGTATGCATCGCTCACACCCTGGCAAACAAAATCGTTGGGTCCATTACCGCCAGCGCGGCAGTAGTTGGGAAGAGTGGTAGTCGCGACATATGTGATGCTGCTACATGTAAGTATCTGCTCATACACAAACCTGGAAAGGCCAACTTACTCATCCGAAACTTTCTGCTTCAGCAACAATCCATTGCGATCGCTCTGAAACGCAAAGTAAATCTGTGAGTTCTCGCCGCACTCGTAGAACGTGTCGTCGGCAACGGTGTCAGCCGATGCTGAGCAGTTGAAGTCGAGTGTGCCCGCGTTGGTCGCCTTGATGTTGAAGCCGATGCTGTTGATGCTCTTGCCGTCAGGCTTGCGAGCGTAGAACTCGGAGATCTTCCAGACGTAGTCACCAGATTGGACGACGGGGCAGGTCTCTTGACGGGAAGTCAAAGGCGCGGCCGCGGTGAGGCTGGTAGCGGTGAGAAAGGCGAGGGCGGTGGTGGTGAGCTGCATGTTGGTGGTGGTGGTTGTGGAAGTGTGGTTGTTGGTGAAGGTGTTGGTTGTTGGTGAAGTTGTTGGTTGTTGGTGAAGTTGTTGGTTGTTGGTGAAGTTGTTGGTTGTTGGTGAAGTTGTTGGTTGTTGGTGAAGTTGTTGGTAGATGATCTCTCAAAGTCGAGTACTTACTCTCCTCTTATATACATACCTTCCTCGTATCCAAACACGCATGGTCCATTGCCACAACGGTCCACTTCTCTATCCTGAATCCTCCGGCACGATACCTTGACGTCAAGTCAAGAGCCGCATAACCCACGTGCGACTGTAAGCTCCCTCGCTACCCCAGAAGACACCAGGTCCAGGATGCAACGCAGGACCGAAAACATTATCTTTAGAAACGCTCCTTACCGCTTGTAGCATCGTGCCTATGAAAAGTGGACGTCGGCGCAATGCCGATCCCGAAAGTCCAAATGCAGGGCTGCCGCAGCGAATAGCGTATCCGCCGTATCGGACCTGCTGGGAGGCTGATGATAGCTGCCGAGACCAACATACGAGAAGTGACGTTCAGAGTGGTTGCTCGGTAGCAACGTGCAGTGGCAGATCAGCATTCGAAATTTGGCTGAGGAACGGACATGCTTCCGAAAGCTGTGAGTTGAAGCCGAAGGTCCGTCCGCTCGGAGGCATCCATTCGATTTTGTGTTCGCGCAAGATTGCTTCCATGGTACTCCACGCATTCTAGAAAGTATGGGCAAGGTTCTCAGGAGAATGCCGTTATTGAATCTTGGGTAGGGGCATCATCGAAATGCTGTTGCCCGGCGCCGTATGCTCCAAGGAGAGCTGCGCTCCAGGATTCTAAGTCAAGAAGCCTCTAAATTTCGAAGCATGACTTCACGATACGAGTGTAGTGTTGTGCCCAGAGTAAGTGCAACAATGTCGATTGCAGCATCGCACGAGTGGGAGACCGAGGTGGCAAGTACCCGATTTTGGCTTGAAGCTATGATATCATTGGCGGCTATCTCGGGTGTGGCTGTCGATCGCAATCCAGGGTCTTTGGAAGACTTCTTGTTTGGGAAATCTTGCCGTTATGATGGCTAATAGAAATGTCTTCCTTTGACAAGAATTGTGCCTCAATATCCTTTACGTTTATGCTCAATTTAGGATCTGTGTGCAAAGTGTTGGCTTCTCTTAAGCTTGTTGTAAGGGCTTCCGACAGCAATGCCTGCTCAACCAACCTTGTGGCACAGTTTCGTAACCTGCGCCTTTCATAGCAACCACCTGTTCAGATGACAATAAAGCGGAAGCGCTGGCGCGATGAAAGAACCTGTATTCGACGTCGACGCTTTCGTTGACTGAAGAGGGTTTGAGATTGAGCGCAATGCCCGGGTGAGGTCAGGTGTTCTCCAGCTGTGTTCATGTTCATAGTATTCTTTTCGTCCGTCTGTCAGTCTCCAATCATTTGCGTATATGACGCTTCGTCTCGAAGCCCTGCTCGCCAGAGTCGTGGACGTCTATGCGTATACAGGTTTGTTGTTCGCAGTAAAATGAAGCAACTTCCCGGTGGAAAGTGGGGCACAGAGCTCGACTGGGCAGCCTCGCCTCTGAGCTTACACTGCCCTGCTCGAGCGACCCATTGTCTCAACCGACTGCTCTTTCATATTGTACCATTTGTGCGACTTTACCGCTCTCACACAAGTCTTTTGATGAAGCACAAGGAGTGTTTGACCGGGACGTGACCTGGGAAAGTTGGCCTGAGATGCCGTGTCGACATCCGGACATACAGAAGTTCGATGGACTTCGGTGTTGCATATCATGTGTAGAGACCGTAATCGAAAGTTTGGCTGATCTACTACTAGGTGGCCACGTGACAAGTAGGACCTCATTGCGTCGGCAGCTGTACTGTCGAGAAGGCAGTATCCCGATCACCTCAAATTGTGAGGCGGCCCTACGATGCCTGAAAAGACGCGGTCGAAGAAGGGTCTTGTGGATAGACGCAGTGTGCATCGATCAAGGCAATGTCGATGAGAAGAATTATCAGGTCCAGCTCATGGCCACAACTTACTCCGAGGCATCCCAGGTACTGGTCTATCTAGGGTTGAGAGACCAACATGAGCAGGCTGCTATAGGCAGAGTGGCGGACTACTTGGAGGGCAAGGCCCACAATGAAATATGGCCTGATTCCGAAGGACACAAACGTGATTTTCAGGCATTTCTAGGCAAGGCTTACTGGGATCGAGTGTGGGTAAGTGTCTATCATACGCTACAGACACGACGAATGCGCTAAGTTCATGGGTGATCCTAGGTCTTGCAAGAGATCGGTCGTGCTCGACTGGTTGTACTTGTAATGAATGACCGAACCGTACCCTGGACAGCCTCAACGATTGGGATCATTCGAGCGGTATGCAAAGCACATGGCTTTAGCCGCCCTGGAGCTCTCGCTTGGGTCCCTGCCCACCAGCCAGAAAAGCAGGATCTTCTTGACGCTTTACAGAAGAGTAGACCTTGCGCATCCACAGATCCGCGGGATAAGGTCTACGCTTTGCTTGGACTGGTACCAAGCAGCTTCGCAGCTGTAATACCAGTAGGTTACTCCATGAGCCCTGAAGAAGTCTTCTTTTAAGTGGCGATCTACTTCATAAGAGAAAAAAGGAGATTAGAAATTCTGAAGCACGCGTCGTTTCGGGACAACATTGATGCCTCGCAGGCGAGCTGGGTCCCTGACTGGAGTACAAGATTCTCATTCGAAACACTACCAGCAATGTTTACGCCAAAAGATTCGCGAGAGTTTGAAACGTCATGGTTCGATCTTCCTGAGTCCTCTACCTCGCTCCGAATCGATCTAGTAATAGACAACAGCCAACGATGTCCTGTTGGTAGACGTTTGCATATCAACCTGGACCTGATCATTCGCGAACGAAGCCCTACCAAGCATGTTTCCTTCGAGGAAGGTTACATGAACTTGAACTCCAAGCCATCATGGATTCCGCCATGCTTGATGCTTCGCGCGCACTATCTGGATCGAATTGTTGAGCTCTTTAACACAGATGATGGGTTCGGAGGGTTGCATCACGTTGCACCTCCTGTTGCAACATTCGGAAATTGCTTACCATGCATTGAGTGTGCTTTGCACGATTGGTGCACAGCACCTTGTGCAACCGAAGAAACATCCAAAGGGCTTTCCTTCAAGAATGAAGAACTATACCGATTTAGAGGCGTACGTCGCGTAGTCTCAGGAGGGATCACGACTTTTCAGACGAGATATTCCATGGGCTACACAAGGGCAATCTCGGCAAGTATCGACAATGAAATCTGGATTTTGCCAGGAACGGATACATCTTTCATGCTGAGGAAACAGGACTCTCACTATGTCTTGCTTGGGGAGTGTTATCTCCGCGGGGCAAGCATGTCATTTCCCTGCTGTTGCTGCGGGCGCAAGACTCGACCATGGCCTATGAGGACTGAGATCATCGAAGTTTGGTAGCAATAAAACACCTGAACAGGAATTCAACAGATCATGTCCTGTGCCACCAGTCGTGCCTCCCAGTTCAGCGACATTGTCCTCGTCGTTGCGAGTATTGGATCGAAGTTTGGGGGTGGCTGATCTGCTCGATGGTGTCTTCTTAAAACAGATGTATCGAGATCTGATCGTGGACCAGCAAACGAGGAAGATACTCCTCGTTTCGTTGATTTGCATACAATCTACTGATGGAGTGATAAGGTCGATGTGCATCCTACACCAGCTTTTGAGCTCTCATCGTAGTCGGAAGACCAGGCGTGTTCCGATTGGCTGCAAATTTCCGATGGACTAAAATTTTGAATTACACATAAACAAACACAGCACCTCGTCTCCACATTTGTGCCATTGGCGGTCTTCACACTTCACAGGCTGCCGCGGGGGTAATTTTAGGGGTCCTGACGCTGTTTTGCGTGATTTCGACCTTTTCCTGACCGACAGTGGCAATTGCTGTTGCTAGACCTCTTGAGCCCCCTGAAACAACGCGTCGCCACATCCGCACCACAGCGACCATGTCGATGCGAGTAACGCGGTCGCAGACTGGCAGGACGCCAGTGTAAGTAAGCCCCATGGTGCATGTCATTCAATTGGCTGCATATGACTGAGTGCTGTTTGCTGACAAGCATCAGCAAGCCTGAGCGACCTGGCTTTGTCGAGACGCCTGGCCGAAGGAAGTCGCAACGAAAGTCTATAATCCCAGACGTAGACGGTACATACGAATCGACGCCAGAGCCTGATCAGTTCATGAAGGTTACTGGCACAGGATCGAAGCCTGACCGCGCCGCGGCGACGAGCAATGGACATGCGAATGGCCACACGAACGGCTATGCAAATGGACACACCAATGGGTCCGCTAACGGCCATGCTGATAGCAAAGCCGAGGCGATCGTATACGACTGGAAGTTGGAGGCAGAGAAGAACTTCCCAGCAAAAGATACGAAGGGAGTGAGCGAATTCGGTGGTGCCATCGGCATGAGCGCCATGATGATTTGCTTCCCTGCGCTCATGTACTACATGTGGATTGGAGCGATCTTCTACAACGGAAAATTCCCATCGAGAGCGGAGGGCCAGAACTGGCAAGATTTCTTTGGACACATGTGGCACCTCGTCAAGACGGAAGCATACCCCAACAACCGCGCCTGGCAGATCTACTGGTTCTTTGGACTTGCGCAGATGGCATTCTACATGCTTATGCCAGGTGTCTACCGCAAGGGCAAGGCTCTACCCCATCTTGGTGGAAAGCAACTCGACTACTACTGCTCTGCCATGTGGTCGTTCTACAGCAGCATCGTTATTGCCCTAGTCCTTCACTTTACTGGCATCTTCAGGTTATACACCCTCATCGACGAGTTTGGCCACATCATGAGCGTTGCCATCATCTCCGGCTTCCTATGCTCTGCAATCGCCTACGTCTCCGCTCAGATTCGTGGACAGACTGTACGAATGACTGGCATCCCTATCGTCGACTTCTTCCTTGGCTCAGAGCTGAACCCAAGACTGTTCGGTATCCTCGACTTCAAGATGTTCCTCGAGGTCCGTATCCCGTGGTTCATTCTATTCTTCCTCTCGCTGGGCACATGCTTGAAGCAGTACGAGCTGTACGGAAAGCCGTCCATGGAGGCAATTTTTCTTCTCTTCGCTCACTACCTCTACGCTGGGGCGTGTGCGAAGGGCGAGCACTTGATCATTACTACCTGGGACATGTACTACGAGAAGCTCGGTTTCATGCTGATCTTCTGGAACATGGCTGGTGTACCCCTCTCGTACTGCCACTGCACTCTGTTCGTCGCTACACACAATCCCGCTGAGTACACATGGCCCTCGTGGTTCATCGCACTCCTCATCGTTGCCTACCTTGGCTTCTACTACATTTGGGACACAACGAACAGCCAAAAGAACCAATTCCGTCAGGAGGAGCGCGGTGTCGTTGAGGAGCGCACAACCTTCCCGTACTTCAAGTACGGTCGCATCGCCAACCCCAAGACCATCCCAACCAAGGTGGGAACCAAGATCTTGGCTGATGGGTGGTATGGAAAGGCTAGGAAGATCCACTACACCTGCGATCTGTTCTTTGCGATATCTTGGGGCCTTATCACAGGCTTTCAGAGCCCGTTCCCATGGTTCTACTCGGTGTTCTTCGCGGCTATGATCATCCACCGTGCGTTACGTGACATTGAGAGGTGTCGCGAGAACTACGGCGAGGCTTGGGCCGAGTACGAGAGGCAGGTTCCTTACCTCTTCATTCCTGTAAGTCTCGAGTGCCCTCCAGTACCTTGGATGAAAGACAACATACTAACTTTAACAGTATGTCCTCTAAGTACGACTGGGAGCTTCCGCACACCTCCACTTTATGATCGTTCGCCGTCTTGCTTCTTGGTTTCTTGCATGTCCATTTTACTGGTTTGGCTGGCGGACGCATTTGTATCATACTGTCTATTTCTTCTTTGCTTCGTGGCTGTAGGCTAGGGTGGATTGGGGAATATTGGTAATGGCAGAAGTAATGCAGATACGTTCAGATGCTCAATGAGATGCATCGAGATGCAGTCTTCGATCTAGCAACGATATTTGCTGCGGTGAGCCATACTCCTTGACCCTGAATGATTTTCTTCATACCAACCGCGTTGTGAAAATATTGTGTACAGGGTTTGCAGAGCCATGCACATCGTCAGATCTTTGACTCCATATTTTTTCTATCACAATATCCTCTCAAAATAGCCAAGCTCCTACAAGGGATGGAGCTTACTACCATGTTCCGCAGACACTGGAGTTGAGGGCGCATGAATCATTGCACTAGCTGGTGATGGTGTTGATGGTGATGGGGTGCTTCGAAGATGGCCATCGCGCCATGCCGCTTTCGTGCTAAGCACGGGCACGGGCCACCACGAAGCGACCAATTTTGATAGCCCACAGATCAGAACCTCACAACACCAACGTCACTAACCACCACAGCGTCACAAGGTATGCTCACCCTACACTCTCCAGACTACAACTGATCGCTGATAAATATATTGCGTATAGTTCCTAGCCCAAAATGAGTACGCAGCGCTCCATACAGCACTCCCGACCCGAATATCGAGACTGACCGCGAAACAGCGAAGGGAACTTCCAGCTTCGGAAAGCGCCACAACAAGACGCACACGCTCTGCAGGCGTTGCGGTATGTGTTATTCCTCGAAAATAGGCTCTGGATCTGCCAGTGATGGCTGCGACATGGGCATGATGGAAAGAACCAGAACTGATGGAACATGATTAGGTCGACGCTCCCTCCACATCCAGAAGCACACCTGCTCCTCGTGCGGCTACCCTGCTGCTAAGACCCGCAAGTGTACGTTTACCCACAGTGCGCGGACATGAGAAGGCCCTGGATTAACACAACGCAGTCAACTGGGGCGAGAAGGCCAAGCGAAGGAAGACCACTGGTACCGGCCGCATGCGATACCTCAAGACCGTCTCCCGCAAGTTCAGCAACGGGTTCCGCGTCGGCGCACCCGCAGGTGCTAAGAGTCCCTCAAGCTCAAAGGATTAAGCGCGAGTCGTGAAGGAAGAGGCGTAGAGGCGCGATGAAGGCCGTACGAGCAGGTGCATGATCGGAGCGGGGTTCCTACAGGCAAATGGTATTGCTCGGCATGGGGCGTTTTGTCATCCCTCCCCCGGTTGCTCTCCATCCGCATGACGAATGAGGATGGCTTCCACCGTCTGAGCTAAAGCTCTGGAGGCATAAATACGGAAAATCTCATCATGTTCTGTCACGAATGAAACAATCAAAAGCCAAGAGTCGTGCCACTGGGGTTTGAGATGACGAAGATTTGATGCTAATATGCATAGATCGGTTCGTCTCTCCAAGTACGACCACGCTCGTGGCCTCAACACACAACTCGAACGAGAAATCCTGTCAAGGTGCCGTGTTTTCCAGCCAGCCGCTCGCGCACCCTGCCGACGGCAGAAAGATTGGATCAAAAGTCCACGGACACAGGGCAGACGTCGCCTCGAGAACCGCCTCGCGAAACAGCTTACAAAGTCGTTTGGTACCAAACATTACAGTTACGATCTATGGCCATACATATGAAAAGAGCAAGCAAGGCTACATGGGGGTATCAAATCCATCTTCCGCCAAGCACATACGTTCCAAAGAAGCCTTCCCTCCCATCTCTCCTTACTCCTCCAACTCATCCCCGACCCTCCTAGGAACAAGAATACTCCTCAGTATACATGTCTGCCCATTCTCCGGACAAACCTTATCACGATTGAGCTGCTTGTCCGCCGGCCCCGTCGGCCCCGACGCATACTTCGCCTGCCCAAACACCTTGACCTGTCTCTTATCATTCGTCGAATACTCTTGATCGCCCCACCTACCCGTGAAGCCCAGCCAATTTGTCGACGCAGAATCGTATGCAGTGAACGCATTACTCCCCGCATCAAAGTTGTAAAAATACGCCGCTTGCACCGGATCCCAGTATGTGCCGCGATTCGTATGATCCTCCAACACACCCCCAGGAAGATTGAAGTTGGGGATCGTGTGGTCGTGCGTTCCCAACATGGCGTAATTCGCATGGGTGCCCTTGGCGCTGTACGCAACTGGTCGTCCGTCGGCCGTCTTTTCGACAACGTTCCACTTGAATGCTTGCCCGTTGGCGTGCTGGCTGTACCATATAGCTTGCGGCTTGCCGTTGGCGAAACGCACCATGGTGTGTTCCCAGTCGCCGACGTGGTTGCCGAAGTTGAGTGCCGGCCAGGAGAGGACGTTGCCGCCGTAGTTGCTGGTGCTAGTTAGTTTCGTGTCTCGTGTTTTATCGAATTTTGTGGGCGTAGAGGGTGAGTGACTTACTAGGCGTAGAAGTACATGTAGAACGCATCGACATTGCCATTACCCTTGTCGTTAACAATCACGGCGGCAGTGATGGCGTTGTTGGTTCTGCCGCTGGAATCAGGCTTGGTGCCTTTGATCCATTCGGGGTCTTTCGTCACGTCGTCATTTGAGGTGAGATACACGTCGTTGCCCATTTGGTTGACATTGTCGAGGGTAAGTGGCTTGGAGGGACCGGAGACTTCATTGAAGTTGACGCGTGGAGTAGTGTTGTCGAGGAAAACTTTGAGGTCTGTTGGGAAGTATGTCTCGTCGGAGTGCAGGTACACTACGGGAGCTGGGGAGTGTCAGTCAGCGTTTAGGACGCGCAGAAGGGATGTTGAGCAGGCGGAAGCATATCTACGCACTCCCACAATCTTGTTCAAGAGGTTGAGGTACTTACCATACTTTAGAACATAGTCCAGCACGCCAGCTGGTGCCTGTCGTTCTCGCAACATGGTCGGCGCGCTTCTTGCAAGTGGCGCAATGCATGTCGCAAGGAGGAAGAGGTATTTGAAGGCCATGTTTGGAACAAACGAAGAAGATGAACGAGCGTCGAGGTCGATTGCAAGCTACCTAACGTAGACAAACAGGACGCACAAGAAACTTATACGAATACCCCATGTCTCACTCTTTCACCACGCGCAGAGTTTCCGTCCTCATGGCAAGAACACCCGTTATCCTATGATCGCTCTCAACCCCTGTTGCACTTCTTCCATGTGAACGCATACCAACCGCTATTCGTCTGCATCTCCGACGGTGCATATTGCGGTATAGCCACATGCCACGAATTGACAGGGCAGCTTGCATGTGCATAATATGCAGTCGGCAATAGGAAGGCAGTAAAGTGCGTAACGAGCGGGAGTGGCTCAGGTCGTTGGCTGTCAGGCGCTCGGACCCATACGCGAGCCGGTTGTGGCGGACGGCCACGCAGGGTTTCAACGCCTGTGACTGGACGACTCTTGATTGATCTGCCGCAGCACGAGAAAAAGGGTCTTCCTTGGAGTCGCCGTTATTGGTGAATAGGTATGTAAACCGAGCACTTGTGATACATGCCGTGTGAGAGGTTGTAGTCAAGATTTGCCGAGTTCACTGGCTTTGCTTGGAAAGGAGACCAGATACAACAAGCTCCTTCACTGGTGCTAGAACTTTAAGCAGGTCACGTTGGTAGACGAACCAGAAAATGTACATGCTCATGCGCATTGCCGTAATGATGCTCCCATGGGGGTTGCTTCCACCAAAAGCCCAAGTGAGCTGCTGATTAGAGCAGAAGGTGTGAGTACTTGACCAACTGCTCAGAACAACAAGCGTGGCTTGACTCGAGCCTGTTCAACTCCCAAACCCAGCTCGTCCGAATTTTCCAAGCCGATCATCGTTTTTGCCCGCGCATTTGGTACCAAATTCGTGCTCTCTACGATGGTGGAGCTGGTGATGTCTCGCGGGATCTCAGCCTGATCCTTGGTATTGGTTGGAGCCAAAGCAGCCTCCAGCTCGTCAACGTGGGGACCCTTGTTGGTGTTTGTACTGGCCCGAGTGTTATTCAGACTGCTGACACGTGGATGAGAGATCGATCGCTCATAATCCTTCTCGCCAACGTAGACGAAGATCATCGCGCAAATATAAGCAAGCAAGCCAACGAGCCCGAATGAAAGGTAAACGACGGCAATCTGTTGGCCCGTTAGTCCCTGAAACGAATATGTGCGTCTGCGACCTGCCTTGGAACGGTCCTGCCATGGTTGCCGCTGAATGAACGGTGTGCAAATGTAGACGGTGAGACCTGCAATGAATGTGCACCACGCATACGCCATTGTCATCGAAGGGAATTGCCAGACGAAGACCATGATCCAGTGCTTGATCCCAGGGGTCTTCTTGTACCGCAATATTGTCTGGCGCATACGTTGCACTTCGAGCTCAGGAAGAGTGCCAGTGAGCTGCTCACGCGAGGGGAGATCGTCTAGCAGAGACTTGGTCTGGATACTTGTGATGATGGCGAAGATGGAGCAAACAAGCGAGCTGAACCAGAGTGCGTCGGCAATCCATATCGCGTTGCTAGTACGAGACCAAGGAAGACTGGAGAATGCGGCACCGCCACAAAACGTAGCCTGTGTGAGTTCATTAGCATCCAAGATTCCAAATCCGTGGCTCTTCCAGGTGAAGAAACCATGTGACTTACGGCAACTTGGACGCTCTGTAGCTCATTGTATTTGTCCGCTTTCCAGTCCCGCACAAGAGGTATCAGCAATCTGCGATCACCCTTTGCAGCTCGAATATCTCTCAGCGGCCGCCAGGTATATAATTTGAAGGCTCGACGGTATGGTATCGTTGCAACTGCCAGGACGAATTGCTGCAGTGATTGCAACGGGGACGAAGGGTCAGGAACGTCTTGGCTGGGAGCAGCAGCTGGTGCATGTAGGTCTACCTGCTCACCCATTGCAGGCAAGGACATGGGGGAGATACACAACGAGACTATGACTGCGGTAGCGACTGAGAGGAGTGATGGAGCGAAGACGGGAGATCCGACGCGCAGTCAAGAATTGTGATGTTTGTTACAAGCCAAACGGGAAGCCTCAAAGTTGAAGCGGGAAGGAGCATATGGCAGGTGCGGGCTGGTGGCTGCATGGTGGCTTCCAAAACGTATGGATTTTGCATCTCGAAGCCTTTGCGATGAGACATGCTAACGATGGGACTGGTGATGTTCTTAGAGGTCAGCGGTCTACAGCGCGACTCGTCATGCGTGGGCTCGTGTGACCAGCCAATGCACAACGCACACAACATGCAACGTTATGGCAACTTTGTGAGCGGAGTTCAGTTAATTCCTCATGGAGACGTCTGAGGTCGTCTTCTTCGCACCCGCTACAAGGTGACGTGCTTCGGATAAACCAGAAACTCCGTTCTTATCCGAGGGGGATTCGCGCGTCTTGTAGGCTTTGATATTATGAGTCATTTAGTGCACAAGTAGGACTACTCGTCCGTCAGATTCTCGAACAGTAGTTGACCTACCTGCTAGCATCATGGCAGATACGCACTATATCATTCTTGAGGCCTTGCCTACACCTCAGGTCTACCACGACCTCCGAAAGGTTGCCGGGCTGACCCCGCCGCCCATGGACGCAGTCCCAAAGGCTCTAGCCAACTCCTTTGTTTGTTTCCTGGCCTACGAACGACAACACATGGAGGACGACACGACGCCAGGACTAGGGCAGACAGCTATTGCAATGGGTCGTCTCCTGGGCGACTGCAGCCTCTTTCTGCAACTCTGTGACGTCGCGGTGCATCCCGATCATCAGCGCAGAGGCTTGGGGAAGCGCATCATGCAAGCACTGGTGGACTACGTTGACCAACACGCGCCCAAAGCATACGTGAGCTTGGTTGCCGAGCGTCAAGCTCAGAAGCTGTACCCATTGTTCGAGTTCAAGGACGTGCAGCCGAGCGTGGGCATGTTCCGCATGCTGAGAGGTCGGAGGAAGCTGGACGAGTCCATAAACAACGAGGATGCAAGCGAGGGATGAATGGCGGAATATACAGCATGTGACGGGTGCACACGATGTGTGATGGCCGGGCCGTCATGAGTTGTACGAACGGTAGGGCTGAGGAGCCTCGGGGACGAACAGGGGTGTTTGCGGGGACCGAGCCCCACCTCAAGCGTGCCATGGCATCGCGGTCCACGACGTGATGTAGATCACAAATGATAGTCAGTCTTCACATCTTCCAGCCTCGTGTAGCACATACTGTCGCCTGCAATGCACATGCTCAGCGATCATGTCAGTAGAGTTGGAGAGCATCGCTACTATCCCGGAACTGGGCTCTGACCACCGCCTATTGTCAGTATGTATTCCTTCTACACACCTTCCCATTTACACAACTTCCCTTAGTACATAACATGAGTACTTCTGCGTCACTTGAATACTTCTGAGACATCAGACACGACTAATTCCGTTCAGCTCGAAGCTCTCCCGGAAGAGTTGCTCCAGCTCATCGTAGCCTACCTTCCAACTCCTGCGCTGAAGAATGCAGCCCTTGTCTCACAGACGCTGAATCGCCATGCCACCGACGTACTCTGGCAGAGTGTATGCCTGGTAGATCAGTGGAAGCTCCACCATGATGACGACCCGTTACAACTGGATGAAGGCGGCAGAGGGTCAAGATGGTGCGACGAGCACGACGATACGCCCATCATCCAGACGCTCTATATCTTAGCAACGTACGCTGGTTGATTCCAGATCAAGGGATTGGACTGATATAGTTAGGAACCCGATATTGGCCTCCAAAGTCCAGACTCTTACCCATCGCTGTCATCTCCCTACTCCGAATATCTTCGACGAGCTTCCGCGCATGCACTTCGATGCCGAAAACCTCTCCCAAGACGGACGCCTACACATCCTCTTACAGTTAGCGATACGTAATATGGTCAACGTACAGACCCTTCGCATCATATACGGACACAAGCAGCTTTCCGATTTACTGGTTGGAGGCTTCCTGGACAAACATCAGCCAAGGCGTGTCGGACTTCGAAGATTATGGCTGGAAAACTGCAGCTTGTCATGGGGTGCCTTGCAGCGTCTGTCGATCAGCGACGGCTCCGGGCTGGAATCGCTACGCATCCGCCGGCTAGACATCGCACCAGATAGAGAGATGCAATTCAACGAATTCAGGCCCTCACGTGATGGATTCGGGTTCCGAATGCATAGTGGAGCTGGTGGTTTCGCCGCGACAACAGTGCAGGTATCGGCCGAGGAAACTCTCTATACCGATTTGGAATTATGGAGCCATTCTAAGTACTTCGACTGGGCTATTTGGGAAAAGCTTCCTGAGATTGAAGACTATGTCAATGCGAATGCACACCGCATCCCCATCGAATTGCCATCCTTTGGAGTTATGCACCCTTGGGCAGGGCTGCTGGACGCCTCAGTCTCAACGCTGACCAGTCTGAGTCTGGATTGGATTCTTTGGCGTCGCAGAGATAATGATTTCTATGACGATTCAGCCAAAATGCTGAGGTGTATTGCTGATCAGAGATGGCCAAACTTAAGGGCTTTTCAGCTGAGGAATGCAGTACTCCCGCAAACTAAAATACCGGACGACATCTTCCTTCTAGAAGACACCTTTCTGGATTTTCTGGAGTATCATCAGAAACTACAGTGCTTAGCCTGGCCAATTGATAAGTTCTACAGTCATGTCTCGCCGTCGATTGAAGTGCGGAGCCGTGGTTTGAAGCTGGTAGCACATCTGGCGAACATGCTAACTGATCTGCGCGTCGACGCACAGTATGCCGGCTCAGGAGAGCCGCTGACGGACATGAGCCACTCCCTCGAAGAAAGTCAAGAGCGCATCCGCCGCCGAAAGTTCATCACACAATTTGCGCCACATATGCGGCGCATCAAGCAAATCAAGATGGAGGGTGGCCTGCCGCGAGATGAAAAACGCGAGATACTGCGCGCCTTGCACCACTGTCCTCTGAAGAAGATCGTCATGATTGGCGTGTCATACCCAGTAGGCAATACATGGGGCGCCCAAGGCAATCATCTGAAAGCTCTGGTCCCAGGCCAATTCTGGGACGACGACAATCTTGAAGAAGAAGACGTCCCCGGCATAGTGGAAGCCTACAGACGAGGCTTTCACATGACAGATGACTTCCAGTACGAGCCCGACTTCGGCTGGGAGTCAATACAAGCTCCACTGCTCCAGACTATCGCTCTGCATCACGCCAACACAGTGGAAGAGCTCAAAATCTGTGGCTATAACGGCTGCCCAATACTTTCGAACGCCACTCCCGTCACAGACATCCTCCTAAGCGCACTCCGCAACTTCGACAACCTCAAACAAGTCGTAATGTCCTTCTGGCTACTCACATGGTTCGAGGACGCATACCGCGACACCGAAATTATAAAGTACTGGCTAGACAGCCGCTCGCCCTCTAGCACAGCGCTCGTCGTTGTCACGCCTCCACGCCGCGTAAGCCAGGACTTCCCAGTCGATCCAGGCCACTTTCCCAACTTCAGCAATCGCCTGGCGCCGCCGCAGGACTTTAATCGCTGGGCTGTCGCGCTCAAGACTCACTTGTCGCCGAGTGCGCTGGCATATCGTGTCGCGAGGGATATTGGGCCGTATTTGAGCCCAGTCGCGAAGAATAGACCGGGAGGTGTAAGGGTGAGGGTGAGCTTTTGTCTTGGAACCCGGGATAGTCAGCGTCCTGTTAACGATATATTTGATTTGGATGTCAGGATTGGAAGGGATGATCAGGTCCTCGAGTTCACAGGGCCAAGGGAAGAAGGTGAGAAGGGAAGATGGCGGCAGAAACTTGAGGCTAGACGTTGGTTCTAAGGTATACTGGAGGCTCATGTTCGTTAACTTTAATAGTCAGCACACATTCTTGCTACTACTATGCGTGCTAGGTTGGACCCTGTGCACTTCTTCATACGTCTTAGCGGCAACATGATATCTGAGACAATAAGATTCATAGCCCGCTGACATATCGTGGCACGCACGTTATGAAAGTCCCTATTTTGATGTTAACGAGATAGCGGTGTACTTCGTTGCTTACGAAAGATCTTGCTTACAAAGGCCTTAGCCACCAGATGGCAGCGGAGATATCTCCACGTTTTTCACGTGAGGTGCAGTATGCAACGCAGACTTCCTTGTCGGAGTTGTCCCATGCCTTGTATTCACACCACACATGCTATTGTGAGCCAGAGCAAACTTGCTTCTGCCCTCGTTGATTTAGACCTCGATTCACATTTACCCCAGAGCATAAAGGCATACATACTCATCGTCTCCCCACTAGCTGGTTTCACACCATACTACTGCCCCAACCCACCAAATATGTCCTTCTCCCTCCCATTACCCACGCACGTGCTACGCTAGTCCGAATTCGTACGGTGCTCTTCCAACCGGTCATTGTTCGAAGATAAGATCGACCACGGTAGCGGTAGTGAAATGTTCAAGAATGCGTGTGTAATGGTTTCCATATGCTTTGTGGCTCGGCGAGCAGTCTCCTTGATCTCCATCCATCATTTTGGCCACAATGGTACTTTCGACTCGTGCGTCGCGCTGGCGCAACGTGTCTCCATTAAGCACGAGCACGGCTGTGTCTGTGATATACCAAGTCACTACGCGGGTGTCCAGTTATCCTGGTCTACGTCGCTAGCTCAAGCATGTCACATTGTTGCGCTTCGCACCACGAGCACAACGGGTAGCGCATGGTGACCACCATCGAGGTGTGATTAACAAAGACCCAAGCCAATGATTTACTGTACATATTCGCAGTCGCCCTTTTTCAAGCGACATTCGCTGTGTGACTCCAAAGCCGATCATCCTGGGTATCTTCGTAACCTAGCATGCACCAACGCCGGACGCCATGATGACCGAAGCCGAAGGGAAAGGAAAGGTCGATCCGACAGGACAGTGACCATTTGTACAATGAGAAGTACGAAACTAAAGACCACGTACCAGCCTCAACAGGGCTTTGGCTTGGCAACTGTGATCACATGTAAGGCAAGAAGTTGACGTTCCACCGTTGAAGGGTCACGGTGGTACAATCTTGTGCTGCAGCGTCTATGCGCCGTCGTGCTCACCCAATATGGCTGGGCTTGCTCTCGACCATGCTGTCGGGCCTCACTAGCTTATTTTCCTGTGGGAAGTCGCTCTGCACGCGCTCCTCCAGTTGTATTTCAGGGTCGTCATCTCGAGTGCTCCTGGAGCTGGTCCAAGTATCTTTCCTGTAAAGGTCTCGTTCTGGTTGGTAGGGCACATGCCTGCCAGTGAGCTTGGACTTGATGGATGCATATGCTCGTCTGCTCTCTGCCCGCGTGGTGTAGATGTAGATGGTGGCATTCCACGCGCCCTGTAGGGGCAAGACGATTGCCGAGATGATATTCAGTGCAAAGCTCGGTTTGTCCTTGTGGATGAACTGGTACAAACGATTGCAGGTGCTGGGGACCCAGACAACAAAGAGGGCGATAAACATGAGGAAGGCCACCTTTAGGTACATGAATGCCGCTTCGTTGCCAACCGCCTTCTTGAGGCGTGAGCGCCGATGATTATTCGCGGCGGAAGCAGGTTGAGGTGGGAGCGTCACAGGCTCGTCGTGTTGATTCGCGGCAAAAGCCGTAGCTCTGTAGCCGCTCTTTGTTCCATCATCGGGCTCGTGCGGGCCAGACCGAGTTGCTGTCGACCGCTTATCGTCGCGGGAGATGCGCGAGGTTCGGATCGCATCCGAAGAAAGTACCTCGGTCTCGCGACAAGGGCTAGTCCTGGACAGGTTCTTGGTGCTCGAGTAAGAGCTGAGAGATTCGTGATCGCCGTCGCAGGATATGCGATGCGAGCCATGATCCGGATCATGAACGTCGTGCTGGATTTGTGTCGTCACAACGATGTTCTTGCCAGCGGCAAATGGGTTGATAGTAGCATCGTTGACGACGGTGGACCTTCTGTTTTCGGACGCTCGCTTTGACTCTTTAGCAAAGAATCTTAGGAGGGCTCCTTTGCGGAATATCTTGATTCCAGTAGCAACGTAAATCGTCAGGGTGGCGGCTATGACAATCCTACGGATGCTTAGCATATGATACTGCTCAGATCTATCAGGGATTGTACATACCACACCGGGCCGTAGAAGAAGGCAATGCGCATCCAGTCGACATCTTTGGTGACCCAACACCAAAGCTGCGTTATTGTTAGCATCAGCCAAAGCTATTTGAATGAGCAATGAGGTGTCGTACCGTTGCGGAGCCAATTATGCGGGTTTGGCTATGGTGATCCAGGATCACATAGACCATGGCTGGTACCATTGGAATACCGTAGGCAAAGAGTAGATACCACTTCTCCAGACGGCGCAGCTGTTGAGCATCATAGCCATACCAAAATACGAGGAACACATTCGTGGCCATGCAGAACACCTGTTCACCGTTATTGATAGTCCTACATACGTAGTGGTTACTTACCCAAAGTGAGTCTGCCATCATGAACCACTGAATAAGGACTCCTTGAAACTCGCACAATGGAGACAGTGCGCCTGGGTCCTTGGGGATGCCGGAAGTCGAGATGAGAGTCGCAACATTTGCCATAATGTTCCCTATTGTGGCGTAGAAGACGAGGCGGTTGATTGGTTTCCGAAACCAGTTGAAGCTCAAGAAGGTGGTGATGATATAGCAAGACCCCATGAGAGAGAGGACCGACATCGTCCTCGCGCAGATCTCGATAGCACGAATCTGGTCAGGAAGTAACGCGCCCACGCGCGCTTTCGCTGCCATCTGTGTCATATTTTCGAGGTTGACCTGGGAGCAAAGTTGGTGTTAAGGGTTGAGAAGGGTGCGCATTGAGAGCAATTTTGTCTTGGTATGCGGTTCCAATACAGCCTTCAAGGTTGATGAAGTGATCGTTGAAATAATAACAGGACTACCGAGCGCGGACGATCCGGATCTGCTGTGGCCCAGCTCTAGGTGGGGGCCCTGTTGTCGCTAAGCCGCAGGGTCCGTGGAGGTGAAAGAGAGAGGCGCAATGCGTCCGATTGGGAAGGCGCTACTGCCGAGAAGGGATGAACGGCGAATCCTGGGGGAGGGCTGGACGATGACCGAATATGCAGACAAAGCGATGCCGTATGTAGTGACGTGCCTCGGGCTCATATGTAAGTCGACGGTGCTCCAGACTAAGATCCCACTTTTTGTGGCAGGGTGAGCGATCTGTGAGCACCAGTGTACAGGTCGCCTAGCGAGGGATACGGCTTAATGGTGAGCCCTTGGTCGCAACGTTGTACAGGACTCAAGGGGAAAGAAACAGACGCGAGCCGGAAAACGGGCTCGTGTGACCCAACCTTAACCAAATGAGAAACAGTGTAATGCCAACAATGCGATCATTCCGCGTGTAGTGTATCGCAGTGCAAAGGACGGTCGGAAGTGACTTGAGAACTGTACAATGTGAAAAGGACAAAGCAGCACGAGGCTATCATCAACCTAGATTTACGATCTATAGACTCTCATATACTGAATCGAACGCCACGGCAGCTGTAGATGGACAATGAATATAGCCATTGCGACGAATGATGGCTTGCGCAGCCAGTCGGCCACATTGCTCATGATGGCTGCGAACGGGCACCTGCGGTCGCCATGCACCGGCACATGGTGCGCGAGTGTGCGGCATGCAGGCCTCGAGCGCGCTGTCATCCAGAGCGGCGTCGTGTTACACCAATAGACGTGTATGAAGTCGTGGGGCAGTGCGGTTCAAACGGGCGACGACAGACGAGGCAGAGGCATCTGTCAGCTTCCCCGCAGCTGGTCCGTGTCCTTCACCCGTTGTCAAACCAGGCCAACCCTCCTTCTTCACACCTTAGTGCCCGCGCATAAGGCTACGACCATGCTCGCTGGACCAAGTGGGGCAGGAAACGGGTCCTCGGGACTGCCCACCAGGTTTTCCTAGCCGGAGCTACTGCACGGAAACATTCATCGTTTGCTTACTGTTCCCTCCGGGCGTCTACATCGGCATACACGATTACCACTGCCTTGATTCCAAACGAGGCCCATCCGAACACGCCAACTCAATTAGACTTGGTCTGTTCTCTTCACTATTCTCCAAAGTTAATATCCAGGTCTGGAGCTATGAGAGAGCTGTGATGCAGGGACCATCTGCGCGAGACAAAGCGAAACCCTTACTCAATGCCATCTTTCGACCGCATGCCATGTCGCCAAGTTGCCATGCCGGCCGTTTCTTTGTCGCGCGGTACTGGTCGCTAATCCTAGCATCATCCTCGTGGACATCACATGCATGCATTTAGTGCATATTCGGCTATAGCGGCGAATCATCTCCTGATTTCCTACGCCCATAGTTTTGGCCGACGACTTCTGGTCAATGAGGTGCAAAATGCAGATCAAGAAGAGACTACGCTAGAAACGCTAGTTGCGGATAGGTTGTGGAAAAGAAAAGCAACCCTTGTTCTAAAAATGCCGGTGTGCATCGTTCTCGGGCAGTGCAACTTCCAAAGCACTGGACCCCAAGTAAGCCATGCTGATGACCGCAAAGCTTCTATGCTTGAGCCGTTGCTTGCGACATCGGGAAATCTTGCACATGCCGGCATCGCCCCGTCCATAGGATCCACGCATATACTTCGATCGACATTGGGGTTCAGGCATTCTGAAGGGCCCGCGGTAGAGGCAGGTCTGCCTTGGTGCAGTCTACTTCTGAGCGGCTTGACTTTCTCTTCTGGCGGGATGTTTATGCCACGAGAATTGCCAAAAGACATACATTGACGGGCCAAGACCTCTCAAGGGAGAACGAGCCCCGCATGGGGAAGCTGCTGTGACTCGTTCCTTGAGTACACACGCAATGCTCTGCAGAACGCGCTTCTGAGCCGAGTGCCACTATCAACTCTCGACATGAACAATGCGTCTAAGCCTACAGGGCTGCGGCTGCTGGCAGGTCTGAGCGTCGCCAAGCATTTTAGGTCCTCGCAAATGCACCTCGCATATGCTTCACGCCTCAGCCTCCACAATCCCTACAAATCCACGTGGCTTATACTTTGGGCACGAGCCATGACCAAGACATCATCACACGATGAGTGCTTTTCCAGCTGTTGATCGTTCCCACTGAGGCAATTCGGACAAAGAGACATTACCAATACACTGGATAGGTGAGCGCGGTCAGCTCAGACGAGGACAATAGCATTGGATGGCGACTCGAACCTAGGATAGCTTCATTGTTCTATCTTTGAGTCATGCTCCTACTGGCTGAGAGAATATCTGAACGCGATGATCCAATCACAATCAGAACAGCCACCTTGAAAGCTCCCCAGATGGTACCCTAGCAGTCAGCACGATCCGAGTCGTCACATGTTGAACGTCTTTAGGTACTTGCAAGCACATGCTTCGCATTGTATAGGCACACTGCGAAACGATCGACGCAGTCTAGGAAGCCTTGACTCAACGCCAATGCACAGCAACGGATACCTAGCTTAGCTATTGGCAATCGCGGGTGGCACCGCAACAACGACATGCTTCTCCACCACTTGAGCAAGAGGCATCATGATCCTACGATCCTATTTGTTTTCAGAGCTAAACGTCCATGAAGTTACGAACTCCAGCCACTGAGCGTGGATGTAGGGACTCCCCACTCACGTAGCAGCCGTCGCCGCCTCAGTCTGCTTTACTTCCGCAGCTTCACCACCCTTCTCTCCCCTTCTTTGCTTCCCCGAAACAAGATACACATTGGCCCTGGTATCCAACAACGGATCATCACTCGCCTCCACGCCCTCGACCCTCGGAATCGGATCGAAGATGATATGCTTCTGCTCCTTCAAGCTCTCCTCCTCGCTGAGCGACTTGTCAATCTGGATAGCACCCAATTCGACAAACTTGCGCTCCTCGGGCCAAATCTCCTGCGCATTGTCCGTCACATCGCCTTCCTCGGCGATCTGAGCGAGCAGTTTGAACTCAATAGGTCCGGATTCCAGACGCTTGGGCGTCTCGTCGAAGAGGTACTTAGCTGATCTACTCTTCAAGTCCTCATCTGAGACGTATTGTTCACCAGCGACAGGGACGATGCGGTATCTCAGCGCCGTGACTTTACCATCTTTGACGAACTTGAAAGCGTTCACACCAAAGTAGTGCTGTGTCGCGAAGCTGACGGGACTGGGCTTGGGGTCCTGCAAGAACCGCACGGTCTCGGGATGTCGGCCGAGGAACTCAGGCACGGCTTCTGCGGCGTTAGGGCCGGTGGCTGCTTTTAGGAATTCAAGGAATTCGGCGCCGGTGCGGGTGGGGAAGTATTTTGTTGAGTGTGCGACGATGTCGGTGTGTGCACGTCTGCCGTTAACATCGGGGAGATGAAAGCGAATCGCGATGCCGCGAGGATTGCCATTTGCATCTGTGTCTGGAATATCTGGGATGCCAGTTGACGAGCTGAAGCGGACGGTAATCGGTGTAGACGCGCTGTTGAAGTGTGGCGCGGACGTTAGGCTGGAGGCGTCGGTAGAGGGTGTGAAGGTTCCGGTAATAAGATGGCCTTTTGCGTGGGCTGTGGAGATGTCAGGTTGAGATGCGGGTTGAGGGACGTTATGCAAGGGATGAAGACTTACCTGGTCGGAAGCCTGGATGGGGCCCAGCAGCGCCGCGCATGGTGGTAACGAGGCCATTGCTGGTCTCGAGGACTTGGGAGTCTGTTGACAGTGGCATATTGCGTGACTCTCGCGTCTTTCGAAATACAGTTGAAGATAGTACTTCGCGTAGTGATAGATGAGCATGAATGGAAGTGTTCACTACATATAGCAGCCCAATTGATTAAATATTTTCCTAGCTTCATAACACCCCATATTCAAACTCAATCTCTACCGGCACACATTCCAAATCGCACCAAAATGATGTCTTATCGCGTTGCTCGCGTACCCGAATACTAACAAGGCCGCGATTGCCCAATGTCCTATTCGTTACCGCCATTCAGCCGCTAGTCAAATGCCATGGACCTGATTCGTTGGTCTACTCGTAGAAGCCAAGCTGACAGCAGCTTACGTGCATGACGCAACACAAATATGTGGGTTGTAAATGAACAGGAACAAGCGTGTGATTTGGTAAGCCAAAGAAGAGCAGATCCGCAAGATTAGGTAAGGAGGGGTGATTACTGATGTGATGGAACTGGTTGGACCTTCCAAACTTGGTTGAGCGATACTTCCGTTGCGAAGCATCATCAACTTGAAAGTTTCAGCAAGGCTCTAAATATTGTGTCTAGCATCTAAAACATGTCGCCTCCAAGTTACGATGCACAAAACTCAACCACCTTCCTCGCCCTCTGCCCAACCAGTCCTTCCACATATCCCAGAAACACACCCAATGCCAACATATCCACCTTCCCCAGACTCGGATTCGAGCTCTTCAACACTTGTCCTCCCCATAAAATCCTAACATAGCTCTTCCCATCGCTCTTCTTCCGATAAATCTCAAATACAACCTCACTCCCCATGCCCACCCATACCATCTGCTCGACCTGCAAAATACTTAAGAGCCGCGACACAGAGCCATCGTGCGCGACGTTATGTCTGTATATCGTGCTCGAAGCGCCGGAAACCGCGGAGCGAATGTTGACCGCCAGTTCGGCGAGATATACGCCATACGATCCGACTGCTGCTTGTAGCGATTGCGGACTGTCGCGGTGGATGAACGAGTACTCGTACTGGCCGAGACGGTAGACGGTATCTGCTTGAGCCTGGCTCACGCAAGCGTTTGTGTTGTTGATGTTACAAGGTAAAGGTTTCGTGTGGCATTGGCGAGCGGAGAGATTATCGTAGTAGTGATCGAAGGACTTGTGCCAATCGGTTGAGTCGTTTAGTATTCCCGAGATTGCGTCCAAGGAGTCGAAGAGTGGTTTTGCGGCTGTCAAGTGCGCGGTCCAGTTAGACGCTTTATTGCCGACGCCGTAGGTGCTGTATAGAGAGGACGCTTTTGAGCATGTGTATTGCGGTTCGAGAGAGTCGATGCCGGTGGGTTGGATTTTGAGAGGGACGGTTGAGCTGGGGGCGTACATTCCATCGATGAGCATACCAGCGACTTGAGACGTGATTTGGTTGTTAGTAACGCGGAAGGAGACTTTGTCGTTCAAGTTGTCCGGCAGGAAACCTAGGAGATCATGGTATACGCCATAAAGGTCTTTGCCATGTTGCCAGGAATCGTCCAATCCACCCCGGGTGATTTGCGGGAATTGACAGCTGCCATTAAAGCCATTCTGCGGGAAAGGATTTACGTCATTTGTGTATACACTCCAGTATGTTGCTGCGGACTCATTGCCATTAGGCTTGAGCGGCTGGCCATAGTAGAATAGTCCTTGGTTATCGCAATTCCATGTGTACGACTCCTTGGGGAAGGTGTTGGATGCGTATGGCGTTCGTTTGTGATGGCGATGAATACTTTGATAGTCAGTGTCGATGTCGAGATAAGATACATGGCGCGGCACACTTACACCTCGACATAGCGCAACTCATAGTCATGATCAACCCGAGGATACTCTGGCCTCCTAACGTGAGGCATATTACACCAATTATAAGTCCCATACGGGACGCCATTGGGCAATTGCGAACTGTTGAAAACGAATCCATTCGTTTCATTACCCTTCAAAACCTGTCTAAGATCATTGATCCAACTCTTCTTTGGCGGATACCAACCCAGATCCACAGTGAAATTCTGTGCAGTAACAGTTGATCCTAACACAAAGGGGATTATAGACTTGACGGAAGGCATAGTGATGGAACTAAAGAGAGTATATGCAGTGCAGACTAAAACAATGATGGAGGATGCAACGAGGCGGACATGGTGCATGGCGCCTTTATGACTGGACCGTTAAGCAACGGTGTGGATGTCCATTACGGATGGAGATTGGTGCCGGTTGATGAGATTCGGGATGGAAGAGACGATGAGCGGATTTGGTGGATGCGCAATGCACGCGTTGGTGTTGGGGCCTGTGATTGGTCGGATGGAGATAGACACACTTCGGCTCCATCTTCGAAGTCGGATCATGTCAAGGTGGGTAAACAGTGCGCATGCAGGAAGAATTGAAGGATTAGACTGAAGTTGTATTGTGTATGTATGTATGTATGTATGTATTGTTTAACGTCCTATGAAAGCCTCCCAGGGGGCATGAAAGACGGGTAGCGCCCTGACTGTACTCAGGTGCTCCTATTCTTTGGGTGTTGGCAGTGTGTGCAGTCTGGTAGGGTAATTTCCGCCAGTTGAAAAGACTCTATCTAGGTTCTGGGCCGTAGGGCCAGGGATGTGTTGAGCAATGAAGCAGAGCTCTTGTTCTGGGGCCAGTGGGCCTGGGGCGTTAGCGTTAAAGCTGGGGGAGGGGGTATGAAG